>VZTU01026618.1:68028-89544 GCA_013400835.1 Zapornia atra
TGGACCTTTTCCCCAGCAACCTTTCGTGAGTGGGGTATCACTGAGTCCCCAGCTGCGAGGCAGGTGCTGCACATTTAGGGACCTACCCAGGCATAAACAGCTTCACATTGATTTAGTTGGTGGCTCCTGCATGCAAGGAGGTCCACGCCACGCTGTCTTTCTGACCAAAAATAAAAAATAAATAAAGAAGAGCATGAAGTCCCTGGGGACTGGGTTTGAAGTGACTTAGGGAAGGGATTTAAACCGGTCTTCTGCTGAAGGGAAAGCTGGGTCTCGCCCTGAGGTGAGCATTGAAGCAGTCATGCTGGAAAGCTGTTCCCTTTCTCCTGCTTAAGCTTTAGAGGAAGCAAAAAAGCCAACCCCAAACCATGTCAGCAGTTAATCAAGTTCCCCCTCACCTGACCTCATGACCTCTGCATGCTCGAGGTGAGTGGCGAAAGAAAAGGGCTCTGTGCCCCTATGACCTGAAATGCAGGCTGTCCCCCTGGGAGCCCCTGGATGGGCTCTCCACAGCTAATTTGGCATCTTGCATAGAAAGAAACCCCCATGTGTCCCTCTGTGCCCGCAGCACGGCCGGGCTGCGACCTCCATCCAGACTGAGGCATGGGGCAGGCCGGCTCTTCAGCGAGAGGTGTGTACGGCACAACAGACTGGCTGCTTATTCGATCTCTTTTCATAAAACAGCTCCAGTCACCTTCCTCCTGTTTATTGTTTAATTGATTTCTCAGACTCAGTGGTGGAAGCAAGGCTTGCTAGGGAAGGAGTCTCTGTCAGATCGCTTCTGTCAGTTTAGTCCTAAAACAAATTTAAATAATTTTTTAATGCTGTAAAATGCCTCAGTTAGACATGCATTAAAAAGTCCGAATGACTGCCTCCAGCATACACACAAATCAGAGTGTGAAGTATTTTATGATCTCAGTCCGTTTTAGGCCTGTGTGAAAATATAGCTTTATTCTGGGTGAACCGAGAAACATAAATAACGAAGCTAACTCTTCAGGGAGAAGTCTGAAGGTGCAAAAGAAGCCTGAGAAAAGCAAAGCCAAAATCAATATAGCTGTGGTACATCAGGCAAAAAACTTTGAAGAAGTGTCAGTGTGAAAAAAAAAAAATTAAAATAGCAAACATGTATGACAGGGCATATTTCAGTCCTAGCTACTATTCTTAAAGAAATCAAATACTTCCAGCAACTATCTTTAACACCATTTCATAAATTTGATATAAGCATCCTCTCTCCACCTAGATTTAGAAAGACATTGGAGAACTTTGTCCCAGCTTCTCTAGTGGAAAAAAAAAAAAAAACCAACACATTTCCAAGGTGTTCTGGAAATAAATTTCTTCCATAGATTTCCTATTCCCCAGCTGTGTTCGGTACACCGAGACAGCAATGTACGTCACCGGCAGGGCTCGCACCGTGCGCTCGCACAGCCCTGCAACATGGCATTGCTGCTGCCAGCATCGGGCCGTGGGTTTCGTGCTGGGTTTGCCAGACCTCAGGGCTGAAGCCTGCCTGGCTTGCTCTGGCCTGCCCACAGCTTCACTTTAACCAGCTTTAGCCACAGCTATGGGTTTTGTTCCCACCAGGGTGGCCATAGCTAATCTGTTCTACTGTGCTTATCGCCGTACCATGCCACCACAGCTTTGTGAGCACACAGCAGCCACGCGGTAAGAGAAACACTGGCTTGGTGGAACAGCAGAGGCTCGGGGACACCCAGATGCATAGGGGAGTTCCTGCATGGGGTGGCAGGAGAAGGGGTGCAGGTTTGGCGCTGGAGACCCCACAGCTATAAACAACTCACTGGTGTCAGCTAAAGAAATGCAGACCCAGAGCTGGACAAAACTGGTTTTAGGGACAAGGAGAAGAACAAAGAAACAGTGTATATCTAGTATGCATAAAGGTCTCTGTGCTTAGCAAATTCAGATCTGATGTGGGACTCAGACCAATTCAGAAAGAACAAAGATGTAAATGTATGTTGGCTAACATGCAAATATAAACCCAATTCTAGAGTGAGGAAGAAGAAATTGTCCATGTGAACATCAAATTCCTCCTGGTGAAGGGACTACAGATGACAACATCTGCCTGTAACTCCCGCAGCTCCAACGCCTGAGCAAAAGCAACAGCTGGGGATGTGGGAACATTACACCAAGAGTAACTAAGGGGGATGTGCATCTCACACTTTTAGCTGTATTTTTATGATCTAAACTTTTCCCACATAGACATATTATTTCTTTTTTCTGTAATAATTGTGATAATGACTCCCGGATTAGACTGCCAAGGTTTCAATTATACTACCAATAAATTCCTGTCTTATATGTAAGTTGTTTCCTCTTTGCCCATAAAACAAGTTACTGAGCGTAACGACTAGCTTCACAAGCTTTAAGTTAAGCTGTAAAAATGTTACTCATTAGCATTACTGAGACAGTGTCTCTCTCTCATGTTAGTTTAGTATGAAAACTAAACACTTACAACTTTTAACCTAAACCTGTTATCAGCTGTAGTTTCATCTGTTTCGCTAAACTGAAAGAAAATCCAGAGGTCAGATTTTCAGGTGGTGGAAACAGATTTTGCTTTTTGATCATGTGGAAAAAGTGAAGCCCTGATTTCAGGCTCTGGGACACATGACTTCCTTGAAAACCTGTGGTCTGGAAGGATAACAACATCCTAAGGGTGAAATCTTGCTCCCTCTGAAGTCAGTAGGAATTTTGCCACTCACTCACACAAGGAAATTTCACCCTTCACCCAAAGAAGAGGAGAAAGAGATCGGAACGGGTCACAGCTATGGGTCACGCTTGAGCCCACTGTTGGAACTGGGTGTCACTTTTCTCCCCTGCACACAGCTTGAAACAAAAGCATGGTGAGACAGCCACACAAAGCACTACCGCTTTGAAGGTGACCAGCTCAGACCGAGGCAGTTAAAAATTTGCTTACTTAAGGCTGAGCAGGATGCATCCTTCTCAGAGTCTGTAGCACACAGTGTTTGTGAATTCTTGCCTGTATCTAATCAGGAGGTCATAAAACAGTATCATGTGCTGTGTATGACTGTAAAGATTGCTGTGAATTGGACTGTTTGGGATCCTATGCCTATTAAAATTGGAGTTTTATTGCCTAATTGCTGGTCAGATACTGATTTGAGAAACTATTTTTTTTTTCCACAGAAGACTCGGGTTCTCAATGATTTTTCATAACAAACTTGCAATTTTCTGTGAAATTTTTCACAGTTTTAAAAGTATTTGTGTGATAATTATAAGAAATTAAATCCTAACCAAATTATATGATACGTTGGAGCCATTTCACACATAATATTAAAAAATCCTCTCCAGCATCTAAGCCATTCAGCAGAAAACAAATCCCTATGATCAATTAGAATTTTAAATCATTTTTTAATTTACATATATATTTTAATTGCCTTTTAGATTTAAAGGAACATATGAATGCTTTCAAAATTTAAAAAAAAACCCAACCTAATTATCTGTACTATGAGGAGCATAGAACAAACTCAAACCTTTGCAAATGGTCATCCCAATAGCATTTCATTAGCATGTTTTTAACACTCATTCATTTTTGACAGTCTATGGGCATCAGTCACGGGATGATGCCCATCGCTAAGCTACATGCCATAAAACCATCTTTAAATGCAACAGTGAGCTTAACATAGTAGGAAAACATCATAATCTCTGATTGGGAAGCTATTTTAATGGAGTAATTTAGGACAGAGGAGCAGAGCTTAGGAGTAACCTCCAGACTGCTGCTTCTCTGCCAGATGGAAAACCTCAGGGGCGACACGTTCGGTCCCCGGCGGGAAGGATGCCGGCCCATTTGACAGCCCATCAACTCCACACCGACTGCATCAGCCTTGGAGGGGATTACAGCTCCTGCCCTCTTGCCAGAGGAAAGGCTGTTGCAGCAATAAACGGAGGAAGAAATCCCAGGGCTGCGTTTGCGTGCAATGGGAAGGCAAAGAGTGATGTTATGAGCTGCCAAAGGCAGCAGGCTGACAGAGGCGAGGCTGCCGCAGCTCCCCAGATCCGGCCAGCAGCCAGGCAGGGCGGGTGATCCCAGAGGGCACATGCACACACATATATGCAACACACATGTACACAGCAATACAGACAGACACACAGATCAGCGTGGACTGAGATGCTCAGCACTCGCACAAACACAAAGAGTACCAATGGCCTCATCCTGCTCCCCTCTCTGGCTGATTGGGATGAAAACCCAGCGGGGGTAAAATTACATGCACAGGGATCCCTCCAGAACTCAGACCTACACATATAAGCACACAGAGAGACACGTATGCGCTATGGGTCCCTCCAGGAACGGGCCTTAGGTACCCAGTGCATGCAGCAGCTAGTCCCTGTGTGTCCTAGCTGCTGTGCTGCCTCATGCCCAAATACACACACACGCGTGCAAACTGGTCTTGCTGGAGGCTGGTCCAGGTTTAGGACTCAGCAGTAGTCAACTCCCAGACCCCACTAACTCCTCAGTAACCTACTTGGATGCCCTGGTCCCTCCACCAACCTCCATACAGATCCTCTGGTCTCTCCAGTATCCAACCCAGATGCATGACTGCTCCTATACTTGGCTCCCAAGTCTATATTTGGCCCACTGGCTAGTCTAACTTGATGTCTGCTAGCAATCAGACAGTGAGACACAGAGACTATTTGTGGCAGCACAGACACATGGGCTCTCTGACCTGTGGTCCTGCTGCAGTTGCTGGGACTTAGACCCTCCATACAAGCGCTTGTACATGGAACAGAGTGCCCTTCACCCAGAAAATAGTCAGAAATTGAGTTTAATATGGAGAAGGAACAGACTGCACTGACAAGCCCCTGCTGACCTCCAGCTAGCCCCATTTATTCTTTTTACTTTCACATGTTTGTTCCTCTCCAAACTATGGCTCCTCCCTTTTCCACCTTTGGTTTGTCCCCTGAACATCCCATAATAAGTTGTGCACAATCCCCAAATGGTCTTCCCCTGAATCCAAGTCCCATCCCACCACAGGCAATGCTCCTCTCAGCCTGTAAGAGGCTCTGGAGAGCTTCTGCTTTGTCCCATGGCAATGGATGTTCCCCAGACCATGCGGTCGTCATCTCCTGTGGCAGTCTGGGGAGGGGTGGGGACTTGGACCCCTTTCTGATACAATTACTGCCCAGCCCACCCCTTCCGCCTGCCCCTCTGCACCTTCGTGTGTGGGGAGACCAGCCTTTAATCACATGAGCCAACAAACACATACCAAATTAATTCCAGATAAACGAAACCACTGGGAGAAAATCTACAAAGAAGCTGGAAGCTCTGAGTGTGGCATGGTACGTGTTTCACGAAGCAGGGACATTGGGTTAATAGAGACACATACACTAGAGTAAGGATGGGGGAGAAGTTCTTTCCCCTCTTTTTTCTCATTTATTTATTATTATTATCTCCTCATTTGTAATTCTGCTTTTGAATTTCCAAAATCTGCATTTTTTTTCTTTTTTTGCTGTTGCTGCCCTTCCAAACCAATGTACTTGACACTAACTCTTGGACTTCAATGAGACCATACCCTGATGCTGCAAAACCAAGTGCCCCTTGGGGCCAGCCACATAGTTTCTCTTGGGATTCAGTCATGCCTGCAAAATGATGTGACAGTAGCAGGAAGCTAAGGATTTAAAAAGGTGTGATATCTGGTACCAAACTCCAGGTTTACCTCTGGAAGTGGACCGGGAGAATTGTGAATTTCATGAACTCAAAGCATCTCTGGTCTGATCCCCAGGCTGCAAACTCCCATTCAGCTGGAGGGCATCAGCTCTGCCACTGGAGCCTGTCTCCTCATGTATTTTTGTCCAAAAGAAATTCAGGTTCTGCGCTCAAAGACTCATCTTCACAAACAGTCAAAGCACGGTAGGTTAGGGCTACCCAGAAACCCACTTCAACAGTGCACTCTTGCTATGGACAGAAATGTGACTGCAGATGGTGGAAAGGGCACCAGAAGATGGTCTCTAATTTCAAATAGAGGGGAAAAATATATAGAGAAAGCATGTCATGTGGCACACAAGATCACATGTAATGCATTCCTAACATGTTCAAAGAAAATCTAAAATATATATAGTGTTTGCGACCTACCCTGGCACCAGAGGGTTCTCTTTGGTGAGCACACCAACATACCCCCTACCTGCTAACAGACATACCCCCTGTAGGGTAGAGGCAGCCAAACCTGGTCCAGTGTCACCCCACTGCCTTTCTAGAGACGGGCCAAGCATCCTCAAAAGTGCGGACAAATTTTGTTTCAGGGAGAACCTGTAGGTTCATGCCAAATAAGCCTGAGCCTGGACTAAGATAGATGATTAAAGGACAGTTCCTAGGAATGAACTGGGGAGATATCTGACAGCATAGACGTACCTGATGGAGTCAGTATTCTCTGGGGAAAAAAAAATTAATTACTCACCCACATGCTCATTTCTGTTGGAGAGCTAATCCCAGTGTAGTATGTCATATTTTACTTGGAAAGTAGAAGTGTTTAATCTTGTGTATTTATTAAGCGGCTATTACAGCAATTTTAGTGCAATTACAGTTAGTGATGGAT
Source organism: Zapornia atra (assembly GCA_013400835.1). Lineage (NCBI taxonomy): Eukaryota > Metazoa > Chordata > Aves > Gruiformes > Rallidae > Zapornia > Zapornia atra. Next base: position 74,586 of record VZTU01026618.1, read on the forward strand.
TCCATGTTAGTTTATAAACAAGGAATGGTGTGTGTAAAAGTAGCATGCTTCAGTCTCCCTGAACTAACTGAAAAATCATAGGCCATGCCTATTACAAAGGCATGCAGGAAAGCTAATCAAATAAAGGTGGAATGCAAGTATGCCTAAACTGCAGGTCGATAAGCACCATATGGGTGCTCTTATGCAGGAATAAAATGGCTTTCATTTTCTGTAGTTTAATTCTGTTTAAATTGCTGCAAACTCCAGCCTCTTTATTCTGAGTGAAAACACATGTCTGAGGAGTTTAACGTGCTTGAACTTATGCCTGTTAACTTTACCGCTTGATTATCCATAACTTTCCCAAGTCTCCCCACCCAGTCTCACCATTAAAATGAGTTATTGCTCCTACTCATATGCAAAGTGTCGAAGCAAGCATAGCAGCGTGCTCCACGCGAGCTGCGCGTCACCCATGCGGAGCTCTTCTAAGGGGCACTTTCCCGCATGTTCGCACGTGTTTTAAGCCATTTAAACACCCAAAGGCAGAAAGGGGACTTGTTGAAAGAGTTCAAAGACTTCTGTCCCCTTTCTGTGCACCTTTTCTGAACGTGTCCCAGGGCCACCAGACTCACTTCTTTCTCTTGCATGAAGAAAAGATGCAAGAATGGCAATGCACATAAAAGAAGACCGTGGTAGACTAAAGCTGATGTCAAACATTACTGAGAGTGCTACTTCCCGGCTCTTAACCTCTACCAAATTCCTCAGGAAGACAAGCTACAAGTTGTTCCATTGCATCTTACCTCCAAAATGTCCTTCAAGTTTGAGAGGAGAAATACTTCTTGATACGCTGCTTCTAATTTAAATTAAATGTTTAACAATCATATCCCTTATCAGTTAAAAATATGGGGAGTAATAAAGATGGGACAAAAAAAAAGGAACAGCGATGAATGCAAACTGATTGATGGGTGAGGTAGCAGCCTATGGCCCAAACTGTCTGGCACGCGTTTGATGTACAGGATGATGGGAAAAATTTCCTAACAGCTATTTCACTTGTGTGCCCCTAAATAGGGCAAGGATATTCAGAGGAAGTGCATCACCACTAAATAATTCACTCATTGCGGGTCTTGTTCTTTGGAGCACAAAGGCAATACTGCCTTGATCTATTTTGGTGCAGACTGACATCAGCTGTGGTTCCCCACCTGTGGCAGGAGTGCCGCCGGCATCACACAAACCACTTCCAAGGCCGTAGCCATGAGGCCTCCCTCTTCCTATATGGATGCTGATTTGAATTGCCCAGGAACTGCCTGCTCCGGGGCTACTACCAGTAGCTGTTTGCGCAGGCATCTGCCCCGCAGCTCAGCTTGGGCCATTACTGCCTGCATGCCCTGACAGATCTCAGCCGCCGCTGTTGCTGACCTGATTTACAGACACCTGGGCTTTGACAGATGGAGGTGGTGGGAGGGGGGCTGCAGGGCTGACACCCCTGTGTGAGAGTACGCAGCAGGAGAAGGTGCAGACAGCAGGGGTAGAGCGGTATTCGGTGCCACTGCCGGTGATACCTGCCCAATCTGGATGTGAGCAGCCCTGCCACACGGCAGTGATTCCAGAGTGCCTTTCAGTGACAACATGGGAAATAATTTAGAGGTGAATGATAAAATCTATACCTCTGTACAACTCTGCTTGCTACATGGCTCCGTATTTTCATTGTCTCTCAGGAAGTTTTACATCTGCTGTGTAACCTAGAGGGGGAAAAAATCCAAACCTGTCTCCTTCGGATGGAAAAGTCTAAGCTCCATGGATACTGTTGCTATAATACATCTTCATAACTGTAGCTGGACTCTAGGTTCCCTGTGAAAACAGACCTTTGATGAGAAAATCTGACTGTTTTGGAAACTCTAGAATTGTATCAAGAAAATAACAGAATATTAAAATTACATCAAGGATTACAGAGATTGGAATTATATGAAGAAAAGCACAGAGTAGCTTCATTTTTGCTAAATTAAACTCTAGGTTTTGTTACGAAATCTTGCATCTCATAGTAAATTTACCTTATTTAATATGAACACATAAAACATCTCAAACTGTGCCAAGGAGTTTTGGGTGACCTCAGATTCAACCTCTAAGGAACCTCAAATATGCAAGAAAGCAAGCACTCACTTTCTGAACAGTTTGTAATCAAATGCAAAAAAAAAAAAGCGTGGGGAAACTGGGACTGAACAGGAAGAGTTAAAAAATATTTGTCATGGTACCAAATATTAGGAAAAAGAAAAGACTTGTGACAGTTCAGAAGTGTTGCATATGTTCTTTATTTTTAGATTTCTTTACACTTCTGATGACCTGAAAAACTTACAGAAAGCAAAGACTACTTGAAAACATACTTGCTAACTTCTTAATGTATACTTGCTGCGTAGCCTGACATATTGGTTGAATGAATACACCTAATTTGGGAGAGGATCAAAATTTCTGAGGCACCCTACGTGACAGCAAGTGAATTTAGAGGCAACTGCGTGCACCTCCCTCTTGACTCTGAGTTTCCCTTTCACCACAGACACACGGATGCGGCAGCAGGCCTACGGAAGCATGGAGCAGTCAGTCTGCAGAGAGATCCTGATAGCTACAGGGACCAGACACTCAGCGATATGGCTGAATAATTCACAAACGTGCTCTCCTGCCCAGCCTCATGCGCAGGGGGGGTGGGTTGCAGACACTTCCTTCATGAGAGCAGAGAAGAGCTGGGTGCCCCAGCACAGCATCTGCCACTGATGTGAGCCAGCCGCTTGGATGCCAAGTGGGGTCCAGCTTCAAAGAGTGAGGCGCCAGAGGGGGGCTGCCCAGCCAGCAATTACTCCTGCATCCCGCACCGTGGGGGACTTTCTGCCCCGAACGTGCTGGGGGGCAGGAGCCACTACCCCTCTGTCCATTGGTAAGTCAGGGCATCTTCCTGGGGATACCAGTGTTTTGTTGGGTTTCTCACTGTAGCAAATCTCATGAGATAAAAATCTTGAGAGTGTTGTGGGACAGTCTTTTGGGAGTGTCTCTGGGAATTAATGGCTTGCTTTCTGCAATGCCCAAAAGGGAAAAGAGCCTTGTGGCTATGAGGCTGGGAGCCAGGACTTTGGGCCTGCCAAAGTATGCCTTTGTGGGCCATATTTTCCACCTCCACAAGAAGATTATAAATATTTCAAAGGAATATTACACATTTTCTTGTGTTAATGCTCATCCTGCCTGAGCCCCCTGAATGAGAGATGCTATACAAATACTAAGGCAGTGACCAGTCGTTATGCCAAGCATCAGGACAAATAGAATGAAAAAGCTTTTAAAGGCTCATTCCAAACATGCACATATGTGTGCAAGCAGGAAAAGAAAAGCTCAGCTTGCTCAAGTCATCGATGTACTCCTCGGAGTTCACGGGAATTAACAGAGTCACCCAGATGAATACCATGAGGCAAGCAAAACTGGAAACAGTTAAATGAGTCTGCCTGCTCCGTTCTGTGGCAGAAACATAAACTACATGCTCTCTGCATTCAAATGTCACATTAAAAGACTCGGTGCATAAATTTGGATAGGCAGTTATGGAAAAATACTTCTGGAGTACAGGAATGTTAATTCACTGGTCAATCTGGCCTCAGCACAGCACTTAAAAAAAAATTAACCTTCTCCCAGCACCAACTTCCTATCGATTATGTGATTGAAAAATGCTAATGTTATGAATTTTTAACTCTTGTAAACGACTATGAGTGCCTTCAGTTGGGTGCCAATGTACGCAATCCTTTTTTACAATCTGACATAATTTTCTCTGATGCTTTGAGCTCAACTAAGCCACTTGACTACAAATTATAACACACTTGACTTTTTCTATATAAAAGCTTGAGATATTTTGAAGCTTTATTCAAAGTGTGAGCAGTGCATGCACTGGATTAGTATCTGTGGAAGGCTCCAGCATTTACTTTTACCATAAATGTTCTCTTTCATCTCCGAAAACAAAATGAAACAATAAAAGGTAACCTCATGTTTGTACCACTGTATTTGCATCAGTGTTTTGATATGTGTTTTCCTGTTGCAGCTGTTCCTTTAGAAAGAGCTGATGTGACTGACGGAGACTTCTGATGCATGATGACGAAATGAACTAATTGACTTTTAGGAGAAAAAGAGCAGAACAATTTATCCTACTGCTATATATCTTTTTCTGTGTGGAAAGGTCATGATGACAAAGTAACAAAATTGAAAAATGATACAACTTTCAAAAACATGAAAAAACCCCACTGCTCTTCTCTTTGACAAGATAGTGACAAAGATGAGACTTAACCAAACCTCCAGATACTCGGTATTAATAGGCAGTGATGAATGATGAGGTTGCCGCTCCCCTCACGTGCAAGGGTATTCTGGGGAAAGCAACGCTACTGAAGCCAGTACACTAAATTCCATCTTCTGTACGCTTACTACTCACTTGCTGGGTGCTTTGAAGTTAATGGAGCTATTCTGGAGTTAATTGGGTTTAACTCAGATGAAAATTAGACCCACTAGAATGAGTGCTAACACAAAAGGCTTTGGAAGCAGGCCTGGCTTGTCGGTCAGACAGATTAAGCATGTGGAGGAAAAGGAACCTCATGGAAAGGAAGAAGGACACGAGGGTGATGCAGAGGAAACTTGCCTGCTGCTTTGAATTGACAGCTGTATCACACGCTGGTGGGGACCATGCAGCAACACTCTCCGCCGGCTCCAATCAAATATCCTCTCGGTTCTTCATCACAAAAGCAATGTATATGAGGTAGGATGAGCAAAAGAGAACTATCTCAGTGGTTAGCACAGGTCTGAGTACATGTGGGATAATGGTTACAGAGACCAAAATTATTCATATCTGATGCTTTGTATTTATACGTGCAACTGTGCCAGACAGCACTTTTTATTGCACGTTGCTTAAAAACCTCTCTCCACCTTAAAAGACAATATAAATTCTAGCTTCTCATAGTGACATTGGATCAGTTGGTCAAAAGAATTTTTACGATCTCAAACTAAGAGCGATGCCACTGGCTATACCCTAAATTCCTTCCACTGTTACCATGTGTATTTGCATACTAGTTGCATTTACAGGACAATATGCAAATCCATACGAAGTGCCCCAAATAAAACTCATCCCTAAGACTTTTACATCCTCAAATAGCTCCATATTAACCAGGGTGGCTTTATCTTTCACATCCTGACTCATTTCCTTCTTCAGTAAATGATCACTGTGTATCCCATTGAGTTTCTCCATGATTATTGGCAGCTATAAGAAAGATATCTTGCACTAACAATAAGTCAGGTGCTATGGAAATTGGGATACATTCATGTTGCTTTATACATTTGTGAAGAATTTAGCCTGTAATTACTGGAGACGTTTATGGCAATTTTCTGTAGAGTGCGGGAGGACGTGTCAGATGTAAAACCTGCTCAACATTTTCCCCTGTCATGCTGTTACTTTTTCTCTCCTGGACTGGAAGGAAGAAAAAAAAAAAGAAAAATATAAAAAGAGTGATTGGCAACTTTTCAAATGCATCACACTGAGTTCATCTTAGATTCATTGCTACCATTGCCAGCAGGGAGTACATTTCCTCTTGATATGAACCATGGACATAGGCCATGCTTTTGGTTGTCTAAGGCATATTACATAGCTCTAGCTTAGCAAATACTGCTGCTGGCTGCCAAAGCTCTTTCTTCAAAACAAAGACACATCATGGTCATTCAGGCCACGATGACCATTTAAGTCATCTTAAAATTATCTCTGAAGGTTGGAGAGGCACCTGCACCTCCTTCTCTACAGACTTTGCCTGTGAAATTACACAGACATCTTTCCCCCCTCTGTTTGCTGCCTGAATATATCTGCTAGTGTGCTACAGCCATGGGCTGGTACGTGCCATGTGAAGGTGACACAGTGTGGGGGATATAAGCCAACAAGGGTTGAGTAGGCAAGCCAGGACTACAAAAGCTTCTGTCCCTCCCAGCATCACTGGCTGGCATAGGATTTGGTCAGGTGGCCGTGGAGCTTCTGTAGGTAGATTGCACACAGTCCTGAAATGTTACCTTCAGATAAGGGTTTCAGCTGTGGGATCATCACAGACTTTTCATTGTTATTCGGTTTTCCAGTAGCCAAGACTGATAGAAAAATATTTCTTCATCTGGGGATGGTAGGAGACCCAGTCCATGGCTTTCAGAATTGGTTTTGAGCATTGTTGACTTCCAGAGTGGACAGATGCAGCCCAGTCAACTCAGAAATAACCTAAACTCTGTAGAGGAAAATGTAAAATTCAGCAGCTGACCTGCAAAGAAAAGCAAAGCGTACAAAATAAATCATTGTGGTGCCTCCAGACTCTGACCTGACCTTCAGCAGTCCCTGTAGACTCATTCCAGACTATGTGCAAGATGACTTATTTCTAAAAAGCCATATGACCACATTTGCACAATAGCAATTTGCATCAGCATAATGCATTATGCAAGGTCTGATTGAATGTGTGCATGGATGCAAGGCAGGTCTTAATTTTAAGAGTTCCATTTTGGGTATGCAACCATGTCCACTGCAGCAGTGGAAACATTAATATGCACCTATGCTACATACCTGCAACTGAAAAGCTGTTTGAACAAATCTGGACATGCTAGTGCAAGGTTCTGCAGTGTTGCTCAATACCATGAGAGGAAAGTTCTCTCTGGGCCTTCCTCCTTCGAGAGACTGAAAGAGCTACAGATATTGATGCCCTCTGGCTGAAATGCAGAATTCCTCTCTATCACTGCCTTCTCACTGCAATAACTTTAATAATAATAATAATTAAAGTAGAAGAATTATGTGACTTCTCCTCCTGCCTGTGTTGAGCAAGAAGAGAACCAAAGATCAATATTAATTAGATTATGTAGTAGACTCATTTAATTCTCTAAAATGCTCAGAATGCTACAGAGAAGAGCACAATGGAAATGCCTTGGAAGATTAGATTATGTAGGTGTGATACCTGGCTGTCACTGGGATTAATAGAGATTTTAGAACTGGGATGGTTAGACTAATCTGAAATAAGTCCGAGGCTTGCATTTTTGCTGAGCAATTATTCAAAGAATGATGGAGAGCTTTGCCAAAGTTTCAGATCTGTGATGACTCTTTCCTGACTTCCCAGTGCTCTTCTTTGCCAGCTGCAGGAACAAAGGCTTCAGGAGACTGCAGGCCTGGGGCAGCACTTGTGACTAACATTAGACTGAGTAGGAGGATGGCCAACTTTCAGGGGGGACTTTGAGGCTGTGAAGCTAGGAGATAACAAATGAGAGGAAACGATTTTATCTGTAGTGTGGTATTGACTATTTGTCCTCATTCTTCTGCTTTGTCAAGCAGAGGTGTGTATAGGTACCTTGAAGGAAAGCAAGCTATTGTAATACTTCCAGTTGATTACAAATCGTTTCTTTGAGAGTGTGCTCAGATCACCTCCTCAGATCACATGCAGAGTACCCTGGGGTTTTCCTTTGGGATTTATGACACGTCCAGGACAGCCTTGATTGCTGGTTGCCAAAGCATAGGGATTGGGTGACTAGCTGGAGACTGTCTAGGCCTCTATCCAACCCTGTCTTCACTAATGTGGGGAACAGATGCTGCCAGCTCTAGTCTGATGTTAACACTAGAGTACAGCAGAGTATGAACCTAGACCTGGAAAGCAATGCTTGAGCCTGTGCTAGGCTCCATTCATAATTCCCCAGCAGTAAATCCATCAAGATGTTAGAATATTTCTAGACATGAGAACACTTGTGTTACCAAATTGATCAAATGTTTCCTAACACAACTTTGGGCTAGGCCAGCTGACAAGTCCCAAGTGCTGTTTGGGTGTTAGCATGGCCAGGAACCATTCAAAATAACGCTTGGTTTTGGAGGTAAAGGCTGCTTACTGCTATGGACATGAGCCACTCTATAGCAGATGAGACCAGTGATAGAGAATAAGCCAGACACGTTCAACTCAGCAGAGTTCAATTCATTAGCTCTAGTCCATGAAGAACAAGAAAAATTACATCAAAAAAAAAAGTCACTTGATCTGTGTATATTTTGTGAGAAGCTTTCTTGCTTCTCTAAATAATTAAAGTTATTTTGACTCCTTCTCCGTGGCTTAATTCCTGCTGAGTCACTTCAGATATTTCAAATCTACCCTGTCCAATCTACCTGCCTTCTTAAAATTCTTTTCTTCTCAGACCTGTCCATGTGTTGGATATTTTGGCTTTGATGATAATATACTTACGTTTTCTCTTTTATTTTCTTCCAGTTTTAATACTCTTCCATATCTTCCCACTTCACTGCTTTCTCACTCTTTTAACCCTCCCCATCCTTAATTCAAAGTGTAGTGTATTCCCTGTCAATCCACTTCACTGCTTTCATAATGCCACCTTTTCACCTTGACTGATCATTTCCTTCTGTACTGATACTTATCCTTCTTTATTACAATTCTTTGACACTAGAAAAGTTCCTCCCCTTGCAAAACCATTCCTCACACTTCCCTTTCATAAAACAGTATTCCTTTGCCTTATCCTTGTTTCTTACATTTTTACCAGATCCAGCTGTAAATAGCAGTACAAGAAGAACATCAAGGACACAGTGGTGTAGAAAAGTCCAAACTACGGTGCGGGGGTAACATCCAAACAGTTTGTGTATTTACATAAGTCTAACTCTTGCTTAAGTACTCTGATTAATACTGATCCACAGGCATGCTTTTGATTTGACCACCAGCCTGCCTAAATTCTCTTTGATTTCAATGTGACTTCGTATGGATGGACCTTTAGGTCTATGCAAAGTCCCAACAGAGCCCCAGGGTGAAAGCAGTGTGGGCACTGGGAAGGACAACTCATAGGAGTAGGACCTTGGGTCACAAATTTCTCAAGCTGTAAACATGAAGCTTCATGTAAATGTATGAAACTTCAAGTAAGTTCTAATCACAGCAGCATCAGGGCACAGAGGGGCATATTTAATTGCAACATAGATGCGCTGCTTTGCACCAGGAATATTTGAAAATTCATGTCTTTTTTTCCTTCTCTTGTGAAATACGTTTGAAAGTAGAAAATGCTCCTTTAGCTTGGGAAATGCAGGAGCACTTCTGTAGCAATAGCTTTTAGAGAAAGTTGTCAGGTCTGAGAAATAAAGCAAACCTGTCAAGTTTCCCAGGTCGTTAGAAACCAAATTGCTCCTGCCCACTTCATCCTCAAAAGCTGGCTGTAATGAAGCATTGTGGCACTGGAAGATTTATTCTGTCTTTAATTTTTTGGGGAATAAATACTGTCCAAGAGGGATGGAGCCCGCACAGCACGAACAAAGAACACGCTACATTTAAGAGGCCATGTCTGACTTGGAAGACATATGGCAATGCTTCCTGAAGTCAGAAATAAAATGTAATACTTGTAATATGGCATGTAATACTTTCTGTACTCCACCAAATTACCGGGGAGACAGATTGTGCTTTTCTGAGTATACTGACAAATGTCCCTTCTCATTATGGTTTTGCCCTTTTTATATTACCATATCATTATTCTTTTTCTTTTGTGCTCCAGCGTGCAATTTAGATGCCTACATTCTTCGGCAATTCTAGAATGCGGTTTTATTTTCGGGATTGCTTATAAAATGATCAGATATTTATTATCCTTTCCCTAATACAAATTCATCAGTAAAAATATATACCTTGAGGGGAGCCACCCATTGCATTTAGCCAAGCCACCCAACCATTCCAAAGGTAATAAACCAACATTTATAACCAGGAATAAACTGTGACATTTATTTCTAATGAGATTTCAGAGCTGACTCTTGTTGGCAGCCATTTTACATTTGTGATGCTAATAATGAGTGGGAACCTGATGTTAATAATTAGCAGCTGTTTTCTTTTATAATTTTCTAATAATTTTAGCACAGAAGCACACTTCCCTCAGGTTTCTTACTGTTTCAAGGGGGGCATTTCTGTTGCAGTAGCATAAATGCAGCCTTAGCCTAGCATGGTAGCTGAACAACAGCCTCCTCAATCTCGTGCCTAAAAAAAGAAAATGAGAAGGCCCACATAATACCACCTATGTGTATTTATTTTCATGAAGTAACAGAAGATTGTTCTTTTGAGATGGCAGCTTCCCCCACAACTCCAAACGGGTAGCTAATGCTCCTGAAAACCCCTCTGCATTTTCAGGGACACGTCCACCGCCTCTCTGCCACTGGCTTGCACCTTCTCCATGGCAGCAGTGCTCTTTGCCCGTCTCAGCATCACATCGCTGTGAAGCTGCACTGAGAACATCAGCTGGGAGCAACCATGGGATGCAGAAAGACAAGAGCCAATCACATTGTCAGGGATTCCTGTTCTTTTCAGTGACAAAATGAACCAGTCACTCGACTCCATATGGGAGGAAATGAGAAATGAGTACAATTTGGTGTGAAGAAGAGATATGATTGGAGAAATGATAATTTACCTTGCATCAGGAAAGGCTGGGTGAAATTCTTTGGCAGGCATCAATGTAGGAGGACACATCAGATAGCTGAGGCGATCCCTCCTGATCTTAAAAATCTATTAAGCCGTTGCACATCCCCACAAACCTGAGGACAGGGAGATCTTAGCAGGCAATTACTTGAGCCCACTGTTGAAGAATGGCATTGGGACTCAAATTGTATAAGGAATGGTTTCTTTTTTTTTTATTTTAAATTAAGAAACCTAATTAAAATGATAGGAATTTCCCGGGGAAATTCTCGGCCTGCTCATTTTTTAAGAGCCTTTGTATTACAAAAGGTGTTTGAAGTCCTTGAATTTTTACCCTTTAGCCACCGTTAATCTAATTGCTAATCTCTTAATAGCCTTAATTGTGTTCTGAATGTTTTAAATTATTTAACATCTCTGGAGGATTATGGTTTGTATTTTTGATTATACAAAAACAGTTATCAATTCTACCTATCCCCTCCCTCCCCTATCTATCTCAAATCAAACCATCAGGTGTGCAAGGGATATACTTTAAGGCCAAGATGTTTGCCTTTGAAACACTATTGTAGAACAGTGGTACTTTCGGGCTGGTTGAAGGAGATGAGTGGTGAGAAACAAGGAAACAGTGAGACCTCAGTGCGGGCCCCAAGCTAAGTGAGCCTCGTCTTTCTGGCCTTTGTTGTACAGCGGCTGGCCATGGATGTGGAGTAAGTGACAGCTAGCTGCCAGTGGGGCAGTGGGACACACAACCCCCGGTGACACAAGTGGAAGAGCTGTCTGCTCCAGCCTGCTGGGACGGATCTTCTTTCCACGCTGCGGTCTTCACACCTCCCCAGCTCTCCAGTGCCAGGGACAACTGGTCAGTATGGTGTGTCCCTCTGAGCTGGCTTGGGTCTCCATCTCCATCTAAGCCCCTCTGTCTCTCAGGTCCTCTTGATCTGCCCTGCCTTTACCCTCCTCACAGGCTTACTACCACTATCTGCTCTGACAGGGGACCATGGACACTTCTCCTGTACCTGTCTGTGGCCCCCTGACACCAAGGCTGTTTGTTATTTCCCTCTTCCTCCCCATCATTCCTACTTCTCCTTGGAAGACACCTGCCCTGGCAGGGACAGCAATCCTTGCACTGATGAGGTATCGACTCAGATGCCGCTCTGAAGGCAAAAAAGACTCTGGGGAACAGAGGACATGCAGCAGCTCTACCTGACAAAGAATGAATCTTTATTCAAGGAGAGTAGCAACTTGCTTTACACGTTATCCCAAACTACGGAATAAAATATTCTGTAGCAATGCTGATACAGCATCCAAAGCAGACATTTGTAGCATGAGCTAATACCAGCAGAACACTTCAATTCTTATCAAATAAAGCCTCCCTTGTAAAAATCAGGAATTTATTTCTTACTAAAACACAAACAAGCTTTCATAACTTGAAGAAAGTATCAGCTTTTTCACTTTGTGTTTATTGTTTTTTTAATCCAACTGAGTTTATTAAACCTCAGCTTTTGTTACTTTTTTTTACTGCATTTACCTCCACTTGTTTTCATTTCCTTCCTCTAGAAGAATTGGTTTTAATATCCAGCACCAGAAAAAAACATCTTTTGAGAGCTAAATTCCTTCCTGAATCTTCAGGGCAAGACTTCAACTTGTCATTGCTGAACATCTTTTGTTTTCTAGAGACAGTAGCAGAAAATCCATGAGGTTTCTGGAGAAGCCACTGTTATGCTTGTATCTGTCCCTGGTACCCACTGTAGAGTCTGGCTTCATATATATAAAACAAATGCCTGCCCAATGTACCAGTGTTAAGGATAATTCTGCCGCCATTATTCAGGCTGAGCAGTCCTTCTGTACTTCAGAAATTGTCCTATTGATTAAATAGGCACAAACCCCATATTATTAGACAGACCTGAACCATTTACTGGGATTATTTACGATTTGCATGGCTGTCGCTGCTATGATTGCAAGTTGAACCCTAGGGAGTGGGTTTTTTTGACAGTGTGCCACAACAGAAAGGCAACAGCTTCTCCTGTGAGCTTGCAGGCTGAGGTGCTGATCCAAAAGGTGTGTCCACAGGTGTTAGGAGAATGGATATTTAAGGCAGTTATACAGTCTATACTGCTGAGTTCAGGCTTGCACTTCAGTTGTACACTCATTCCTGTTCTTTTTATTTTTCTTTCAATATTGAATTTTGCTGTGTAGTTACTTTTACATTTACTACCCAATAAATTGAGACTTACCTAACAAGGACATGTACGTTTAGATATATATAGGCGTTTAAACACAGTAATTTTTAATGCACTATATGTACCAGAGTAATTATAAAAGATGAGTTAGGACGTAATCCCGCAGTTCAGCATCTGTGCAGAAGCCTGTCCCATACACTGCACATAAAAGGCCTGAGTCACACAGGTGTGACAGCAAGATGAGAGACGTCAAACTGAAAAGATGAAAACAGCCAGCAGACTTTGGTTAAGGCATTCTGGCTCAGACACTTTAGTTTAAGAAGGTCAGCGTGAAAAGTCATTCAGCTCTCCTTTTGACTTCTTACCCTAGAAAGTGAGAGCAATAATAAAATGAGGCAGCAATAAATTTAGAGCAAATTAAAAAAAAAAACAAACTTTTATGTAGCACATGTCCTGACTCTAGAATTCATTGCTGTAATAGGTCACCAAGTTAAATACCATGGCTGGATAATTTTGTCATCACTCATATGAGCCAAATCCTCTCCACCACAGCCAAACCAAGGCTCTTTGATGACAATGGAACATGAATGTTTGCCTGAGCAAAACAGTAGGATTTACTCAGCATTTAGGCGATAGCTATGCTCTATGAGAAGAACAATGAAGGTAATTAAATCCAATGTTCAACACATCGTCCCTTTACTGAAGTGGGGGAGGAAGTTCCCCCTTTTATGGTTCCAAACTTTGCTAGAACCACTATAGAGGGGCTTTAAAAGCAATAGATACTGACCACTGGGACAGTACCGGGTCACAGATGCTTTACTGAAAAACTCGCTCTGGCTACTAATTAGCCTGGCAAGCTACAGGGATCCCAGTGGGTTCTGTAATTATGAACTATGGGACTTCATACATATGCACTGAGAACTTACTTCCCTCTGCTCACTCATGAGGAACTTCTCCACACAATGAGAATTACACAATGGTGTTATAAATTATATGCCAGGTTTCAGTCTGATCTGGGGTATTTACTTCTAAACCTTTCAAACTGCTGGTTTCTAATTAAAATTATGACACGCTCTTTCAGCAACAATAACCTGGTATGTAAGGATCCTGCATACCTTTCAAACCTCTCATAAGGAAAAAAGTCAGCCTTAATTTGCAAGTGAGGTTTATTGTTTCAGTGGCTTGGGGTAATGCAACCTCTTCAGAAGCAGGCTGCCTCATCAGTGTGCCGGCAGGAATGTGACACGGGAGGCACATGTCTAGAGCCAAATTCAAGCAAAGTTACAGTGTCAAAGCCCCAGTTTTCAATGAAGTTTCTTCTTATGGATAAAAACATCACCTTTATAGTGAGGGTCAAGCCGAACTAGTGCTGCCAGGCAGGCTCTTCCTGGGACCCCAGGGAGGGGTGTTACCAACCCTAGGAGTGCCTTACTGGCCCTCATCTTAGTATTTCAATCCCACAGACCAAAGAAATGGGAGAGTTTCTGTCGCTGTCCATGCCACGCATAAGGATGCCTTTGCCGTTGCCACTTCTGGTCTGAGGGAATCCTGGTTTTTTTCTCAAGTATAGATATAAAATGTTGGCAGCTGGTGCTCAGCAGCCGACACTGTCGGAGAGAATGTCTCGATGGCCGTCGATCGCCTCAGCCTTGACAGGAGAAGCAGGGCGAATGCAAATGCAGGCGATGCTGTGCACCGGCCAATTCGCTAGCAGGAAAACACCCTTCAGCCCTATTTATCCTCTGCCTGGAGCTCCAGGGGGCCTGCCATCTCCTCAGAGGCCAGGCTTCTAGGAAGGGTGCCTGAAAAGCACCCACACCTGCCCCGGGTGCTTTTTGGGAAGGTCTCATACAGACACGGTAGCACAGGGTCTGTGGGAATTGCCCCCCTTGGGGTAGCCTCTGCGACGGGACGGTGCAGCCTGGGGGGGCACAACGAGAAGATAAACAGCTCCAGCAGCAGCGATGGTCCCCTGCGGGGGCGGTGGATTTTAACACCTGCGGCCACCGTACCTTGGTGGTGGTAGTGCAACTCAGTGGACGAGCTGCCAGTTGCCTAATTCTTACCCATATATTCTGCTGGTTCCAGTTGTCCCCGTTGCTGCACCCTCGGGGCGAGGCAGGCAGAATAACAAAGCTGCAGCTCCTCTCCTCTCCCTCTCTCCTCTCCCGGCCGCCAGCGTACCCCGGCCGCAGGCCACCACCCCATCTGAGCTGCCCGCACGTCTCCCTCCAGGCGATGGGTGACACCGTCCATCACAGCTTTTCTCGAATAAAAAACCCAACCCAAAAAAAACCCAGCACGCCCCCCCACACACCTTTCCCGCCCACGCAGCGATGCTTTTTTGAAGGACCTCCCCCCTCCCCG
>VZTU01026618.1:90898-194080 GCA_013400835.1 Zapornia atra
CCTCGGGTTGCCCTGAAGCCGCGTTGCCGGGAGAAGGGCGCCCAGCCCGCTCCTCCGGCCGGGCCGAGGGCACCCACCCGTGTGTGGGGGGGTCGCGATCCCCGTCCCCAGTGGGGATCACGCATTTAAAGATGCGTGATTTACAGTAGCCTGGGAGAGTCCTCGGGGCTGACGTGTGTTTGTACTGCCGCTCTGCTGCTCCTGCTCCCCCACCTGTCCTCCCCGAAATAAAGTCTGATGAGAATAAAATTTGGACTTTCTGGAAGTGCTTCTCTGTTATTCTGCGTGCACCGACATGGCTTTGACAACTGTAATTAAAAAGGGTCTTTTTGTGGGTTTGTTTTTTTTTTGTGGGTGATTTTGGTTGGTTTTTGGTTGTGGGTTATTTTGACTTTTTTTTTTTTTTTTGGTGTTATTACCTTTAACTTAGGCTGCAGCTGTGTTTTGAATAAATCACCATAAAGTATTGCATATCTTTTCATAAAGATAGAATGACCGGATGGGGTACAACTTTTGAACAACTGCTACATTGTAGGAGTTCTTTATAACATGCTGTGTGCTACTAATGTGACAGTTTCATCATCCTTAAAATTTCAAGCATATAGCATATGTTTTCAGTTATTCCACCGTGGCATTTATAGCTGTTGAGTTATAATTATATACAGTATCATACATAGTTTTGCCGTTTCTGAAGCAATCGCAATCCACAGAAGAGGAATAATGAAAAAGAATAATGTGATACTTCATATCCTAAGAAATTAGTAAATATTAATAAAAAACTTGGAGCTACAGATGATGGTTATTAAAGGCAAACCTTTCAACTTCAAAGTGTTTTATTACAGCTATTCAGCTTCCAACATTTTTACTTCTGGGGGAAAAAAAGAAGAAAAAAAAAGATTGTGTAGGAATTTTTTTTCAAATCAGTGTCTGAGATACCTCCCCCATATTTTGGGAATGCAGGAAAAATAACGAGTTTGCAGATCGTGCATGCTTAAAACACTTCAGAAATGTAATACATGAAATACTTATCATAAATGACAGGTGAAGTAACACTGCTGCTCTGCTTTTGTGTTGCATCAATATATAATCAGTTGTTTAAAAACAGCAGGCTCACTAAATAATAACGTTAAAAATGGTGAGGCTGGATAAAGGTTTGGAGTTAGAAACCTGTGACTAACACACAAGAGCTGTAGATCTGTTTTTAAAAATAATTACGTGACCTTTAAAATAAAACAACAAACATTTATTTTGCAATCGTGCCTACGTTTTGGATTATGAAGCTTGCTTCTTAGCATTGAACCTGTTTATTTTGGTGCAAATGATCCACTGTTTCTCAGGAGTACTTTCATTTTTACTGAGAAAACACATATATGTTGCTCCAAGCTTTCACTTCTTCATTTAGTAGTCTGAATTGCAGATGAACCTTCCTGCAGAGTGAGGTGCGAAGAGATGGTAAAGCACCCGCCGTGTACTAGTACTGCTTGAGGACCACCTAAGTAGCCACGGTAGTTTCAGAGGTTGAGCCTGGAAAGGAGTAAGGCTGGCAGCTGTGGGCAGGTCTGGTCCTGGCTGACAGATCGCACCTTGCAGAGGTTGGAGGAAGGATAAGGAGTGGATAACGGCATGGGGCCTTGTCTGCAACAACTTCATTTTCCTCGTGTATAATTTGTAGTGTTGCAAACATTGTTATTGAGATCTGGGTGAAAATATGTTCTTCTGCTGCTTTTAACACATAGTTTCCAGGAAACTACGCTTCTGAAAGCCTCTGTCTTTTAGGATGTACACGTGACAGTTCAAGGAGTAAAACACAAACATGTCTTTTGTCATGAGAACTTTGGGGTGAGTGCATTAGTGGTCTTTGCATAAGTGGCAGTCAAGTCTGGTTTGCATAAATTGCATTAAATTTCAAGATAAGAGAATATTTCACTGACGTGCTGGGGTTATTTTACAGAATTATAAATGTGGAACTTGGTTTTAACCTCTTCCTTGAAGTAAGTGCCCTGCTATGTAAAGTGCCTGCTCAGAACAGCTCTGTAAAGAGCATTCGTCAAAACAGATTTCAAGGTCCAAAGCAAAATCTTCTGTGAGAAAGGAAAATCCTACTCTTTAATATTGTTTACAGTTATCTGAAAGTAGGGGGAAATGAAACACTAGTTTTTATTGTTCTTCGTGTTTTTGTGATGGTCTTGCTGGTATGACCTGTAGTTTGCAATAAAAGGCCCTGTCTGGAAGTCTTTGTTTAGGCTAAAGAGCCATTACCTCAGTGGCATTTTGTTCAGGGCAGTGATAAAGCACGGGACCTAATAGGAAAAGATGTGAGAAATGAAGACAGGGAAAATATTCCTGTTCAAAAGTGTTAGATAAAAGTGCCGAGCTCTGGGCTGGATAGCTGGATAGGGAGCAGGCTCAAGACCTCGAGTATATGTGGATTAAGTGCAGTCCCTCCAAGATCATCTCATTTGTTTTAATTCCTTGATGCACACAGTTGGTCCATGGATCATTTAATAGCCAATGGACTCTAATGCTGCCGAGAGCTGTACCTGGAATTGGTTATGCAAAAAAGCACCTGCCTAAATTTCAGCCTGTGGAAATGTGTGCATTAAGAAGTTGTGGATCAAAGTACTGGTTCAAACTTTGGGAATAGAAAGGACAAAAGGAGCGGAGCCCATGTCAGCATGAGAGTTTCTGTATGGGTTAAAATGAACCCACCGACAGAAGATTAACTGTCATAGAGCTGGAAAAAGAGCAGATGGATTAGCTCATCTCTCCCACAGGATGGCATATTGTAAGTGAAGGATAAAATTAATATTTAAATTGATTCAAACTGTGTATTATTTTGCTTTTCATATATTTAGTACTAATTTTAAAGGCCCTGCATGGATCAGTGAGCTGAAACTGTGTCAATCACCTCCTCTGCCTGCCCTTTGGAGGACATGTGTGGATTCCACTGCCACGTTGCAAGATGTTGACACGTTGCATAGGCAAGTGCCATCGAACGTCATGGCTTTCACTGACTCAGGAAGGGAACATGTCAGATGTGTTTTATATTTCTGAGGTGCTGAGAAAACTCAAAGACATACAATTACTTCCCAAGCACCAGGATATTTTTAACTGAGTCTTATAATTCAACTTCTTTTTTCTGAGGGTGTTTATAATGGCTGTAGTTTGATAAGGCCTTGCTGCTTTTAACAATATTCTAGCTCTAATTCAATACCAATCTCTCAATGGCACAGTGTTCAAAAAGGCAATCCACTTGGAAAAATCGATATTAATTTATCTAACAAAGCTTAAATATTTATTTGTGTGTGTGTGTGCTGAATGACAGCTCGTAGAACTTATACTAATCTCACATGGCTTAAAGTGGTGTAATGGTAGCCATACTCAAGAAGCTAACACCTGAGGCATGGAGTTGCTCTAAAGGCTTCTAATGCTTAGGAAGGGGGGCTTTTTACCTCTACAAAGTCTACTTTCCCAGTGTTTAGAAGAATGTAAATATTTAGGAGGTCTGGGGTAAGAGAAGGAGAAACATGAAATGTACTAACAAAGCAAAACCCAAATGCAAAAGTTCCCCATTTGTATGATGGAGTATTACATGGATTTAAGAACCGAATTTCTGTCTGCCCTTCACCTACAGAAGTTCATGTTCAGTAGCGTGTGTCTATCACGGAGTCATCACGAGCTGCCAGCAATTGTACTCTGCTTGGCATAATGGGAATTATGTGTTTTTCATCAAGAAAATGCAAGAGTTTGTGGGAATGCTCTCAAACAAAAGACACTAATACTTAACAATGATTTAAAAAAATACTGCTGTGTGGGAACTTTTACTCCCCTTCCTGCATGTGTGGAGCCTGAGGACTTTTTGTGGCAACACCCAGGTCCTCCCGCAGGTCTTGAACTATTACATAGTAACAGGAAAACTCATCAGTGAAGGCACGAATTCTCTCTCAGCACTGGGATCTAGGAGATAGATTCATCTCCTGGATGTTCATTGCGAAGAAGAGAAGGCGTCTTGGAGACCTAATTACAGCCTACCGATACTTAAAGGGGTCCTACAGGAAAGTGTGAGAGGGACTGTTCACCAGGGAGTGCAGTGATAGGACAAGGGGCAATGGCTTCAAGCTGAAAGAGGGCAGGGTTAGGTTAGATGTTAGGAAGAAATTCTTTACTATGAGGGTGGTGTGGCCCTGGCACAGGTTGCCCAGAGAGGTTGTAGAAGTCCCCTCCATGGCAGCGTACAAGCCCAGGTTGCATGGGGCTTTGGGCAGCCTGGTCTAGTGAGGGTGTCCCTGCCTGTGGCAGGTGAGCTTGGAACTAGATGGTCTTTGAGGTCCCTTCCAATTCAAAGCATTCTATGAGTCTATGATATGATTTAGGTTATACAAACAGTAAGGATTATTCCTGTATTCAAGGTCACTGCCAGACCTACCTAATTTTTTGCCTTGGCTTTCTATGAAGTCTGCATTACGGACCGAGTTTAGGAGAGAGCTTTTTTTGGAGTGTAGGCTGGACTATGTAGTGCTGCAAAGGCCTGTGAGCATCTACTTTACGGTGGAGAGGAAGTATGCTTGCACATCCGTATGTGCCTCATTTCAGGCTTCCAGTTTTGTCCATCTTTTGGGTTTTTTCCCAGTGGTTTATGGAGTTAAAGGTGCTTTCTTGAGCTGCTTCCCTTCGTATAGTCTTTTGGTATGGCCCTTAACAAATGTGACTATTGGAAATTACATGGAAAAGGCAGAGTTGTGTCATGGGAACAAAAGCTGGGTGTTTAAGAGTACCAGAAATACTTGGATTCTCAAACTTTAGTTCCCTGTGAAGCTTACGTAGATGACTGATGAGCTGCAGAATACTCATCAACTTGAACAGTCACTGCTTAGAGCCATATGTGGAATAGATCAGGTGTTTTACAATTTCTCAGCAATAAAGGGGTTTTTTTTTTTCCTCCTAAGAAAAGCAAACTGAAATTTTTCAGTATCGGAGGGTACATATACTACTCCATTAGCTTTGAAGTGATGCTATTAAATGGAGTTATGACTTTTACTGTAATACCTAGCAAGAAACATAGCTGTAGAAACATATGAAATAGTGCCATAGTTGGAGCACAATTTCGATGACACCCTGAACTTTTTAATTTCTAGTAACTTACTCTATTTGTAAGAAAGAAATAAGAATGCTCGTAATACAAGTTGGGGGTCTTTTTTGGCAAGGGGGGGTCTCTACAAAGACTGACGGGCAAAAGTCAAACTGCACTATTCCAAACTTTGGTGTTAAGGACTCCAGCTTTAAAGCCATAGGGAAAGCAGAGCTGGGAGATCTCTCTCTGTTTAGCTTGTTTATTTTTCCCGTGGATCTCTGACTTTTTGCTTGCCCTTCTGACATTAGGAGTTTTTCCAGCATCAGTGGCCACCACCATCAGTCACAGAAATGTGTTTTAAGAGCACCTTGGACTGTGATTAGAAAACCTCTCCTGCCATTGTTTGTCAGCAGAAAATGAAGCTGCAGTTGAAGTGGGGATGTGACAAAGCCTAACAGCCCTGGTGTTGCCATAGCAAATGCAACGTTACATAAGCAGCCGCTCTGCAAATAATTCATGCAGCCAAATTTTAGGCATAACTTGAGTATTCATTTCTAAATTAATGATCTTTATGGGAGCAAGCTCTCCTATATGAGGCAATCTCACTTGCTACCGACATTAATGTGCTAGTTGTGAAGCTCTTTTAACACTGCCCGTTTACACCTTTATTTTGTTTGAACATATTGTTCTGTTTCTGAAACATCTGTTAGTTTAAATATGGCCTCACAATATGTTTTCTCAAGTGGTTTTTTGCAACAGTTCAGCGAAGCTCTATATTCTGATCTTACTCAGATTTATTTGCACACTGCAGTATTAAACCAGGCAATTTACAAATGCCTTTTCTGGTTAATAGGTGTCAAGAATTTTGCAAGGCAGCGATATAAACCAGATCACTTTTCAGATGAGAGTTTTGAAATATATATACAGATGTATTTTTAGAATCTTTGCAAGTTAGTTGTCTTTTAGCACTCCAGCAATAACAAACCAGGCAGTTTTATCTTCTAAAACCCAAACCAGCAAATGGCCTAGCCTTTTAGTCTGATCCTCAGAAGTGCAGATAACCATTTAACCTCAGTGAAGTTACTGTAGCATTTGATTGTACTGTATTTCTCAGGGTCAAGTGGTAATATTTGTTACCGATTTCCAGAGGAATAGGGAAAAGCTGTTTCCTGAAAAAATTCTTCATCTATAGGCTTGCATTCAAAGGTATGAAACCAGGAGAAAGAGAAAGCATGTTCCTCAGGCTTCCTTCCTATGTACATGGTAGTTGCTTGGGGATTTTTTTTAAAGAAGTTACCGTTTCCTCATTAAATCACAGGATAACTATATCAGTGATCACCTGTCGCAAGGATTTACCTTTAGCTGGATAAATTAGCTTTGTATTTCTAGATCCAAATAAACTGCAACTGTACTGCCATCACACTTACTGCTTAAATAACTGATTTAATGAAACTGTTAAATCTTCAGTTTAGAAGGTGAATTGTCATCAAGTCAAATGCTGTAGGATAAGAGTTCCCAGCTACCTTACTAAAAAATACCCAATTCTGTAAAGGCTGTGTGGTGAAACTATGAAACGCCAGCTGTCATCTCTTCCAGCTTTTGATGCATCCACTTTTCCTAAAAAGATGAAGCAGAGAGATGGAGATGAGTTCCATTTTTCAAGAAGAAAACTGTTGGTTGCCCAATATTAGGCCCATGTTATAGCCAAAATGCAGAGGAAAACTGCCATGTGAACCTTCTTGCAGCACTGTGCAGGGATCCTGATTTCCTCTTGTGGGACAGTTGGACGTGGCAGGACATTTGCTCTTAAATTTAAAATAGCTGACTGTCCAAAAGCAAGCATCCACTGCTCCTCATAATGCTCCTTTTCCTGCAATTGAGTGGTGGCAGGCTGGAAGACATAGGTCCATTGCTCTGGTGCACCTAAGATGTGGAATGCTACATGAGCATCCACTCATACACACATCTTGCCCTCTCCATATTTGGGGATTAGCAGATGTCTGGTGGATGAGACAAATCATTCCATGAGGTTTCCAGTGCAGGCATTTCTCTTACGCAAAGGGAATTTGGTGTATGAAGACATTTCAAAGCACCGGAGGCTTGAAAATCTAGCCCTTTTAGTTCTGATTATCTGCCAAATAATATTATCTTTGGGATAACAGCTGTGAGTGTGATACTGTAGGGTGCTCAGCGTTTCCAGTTTATCCCTTAAGTAGAAATTTAGGGCACTTGGTACCTCAGATGAAGTGCCTAGAACAGTAATTTCAGAGTGTTTGGCCTTACATGATTAACATCTGCTACGGTACCATATGGTGGGAATTTCCAAGTAAACTGTTAATTAATATATGAGTGTACCAGTGTAAGCCGTAATTAAAATATATTCAGCTGAAGTGTATTATTTTAATATAGTGGGATCCAAAGTGCTGTACTTTTTGTATTATACTTTTTCTGTTGTGTGAAGAAGAGGGCAAAAAGTTGATGAGAATTAATTGAGCCTTTAAATTAAAGGTTCGAGTAGGGTTTTTTTCATAAATGGCTTAAGACTCACATCAGCATTCCATGGATTGAAGTGGAATAGGGTCTTTGTTTGGTAATGCTCAATTCTTGATTGTGAATACTGTGGAGACACCTCTGCTAAGATTTTACTGGTGTCTGCTGTGGGTAGTCAATGAATGTCCAGCTGAGATACGTAAGCATATAAGCCATTTTCATTTAACTTTAGATATTGCTGATGGGACTATGCCTGCACCTCTTCGTCTAGTACCACTGGTAGAGCAAAATCTTCCTTTGTGAACTGGCCAAAATAGTCTGGAGAAGCACCGGGGTGGGAGCTAAGGGTGTGCAGCCAAGGGGATAATGTTGGAACCTCCTCCTTGGCCCTCTTGTTTCTGGAAGGATGAGCACACCCATGGATAGTGTGGAGCAGGTGGCTAGGTCACCTCTGAAGTCCTCTTGCCTCCCACAGAGGATGATTGTTGGCCATGTAGAAGTTTATAATATTACTGTTCTTGTTAAAGTGTAGAACTTATTTTTAGTTTGGCCACATCCACCAGTTGCCAATAGCTACAGCTATAAATGACCTATTTTAAAATAGATTCTTCTTCCCTGGCCTCCCTTCCTTTTCTCTTTCCCTTCTCTCCTGATAATCTTCATGTCAGTAAGAAGGTGAAAAAAACCTTCCTCTGCATAATGAGGCCAGGTAAATATAGGTGGGACCTGCCAGTGTTGTCTGAGTAATTCACTAGATGGCATTCTTCCCTCTGAGTCAACACTGAAACCGTTCATGGGAATGACAAAAGACCTTATTAGGAAGAGGTGAACCTGAAATCTTGACCAGGTGTGGTTGTTAAAGGCTCGCTGGCATTCTTCATAGTAGTGGGAAAGGTAACTCTACCACCCCTATTAAATTCCATGTTAATAATTAAAGTCCTTTGTAACTGGACTCCCGTCATTGATATCCACGACTGAGATGAGCCTTCCTTACTTTAGTTAATTGCTTTGTAGTTTCATTGAGTGCTTTCACACTGTTGATATTTTGATTTGCAAGGTGCAGTGCTGTTCTTGTTTTGCTTCAGATATTAAAAAATAGTGGTTGAATGCAAAGTAGAAGTTGTTCTCTGAAAAATTAACTTAGGTTGTGTACCTTTACTTGTCCATCTTTGCATACCCTTTTAAACGCCAAGCAAATAACATTTTCCTTCTCATCTTAATCTGATTAATGTGTGACTAAAGTATGAGGTGAAATATTCAAAAAGTACCTTGTTAAGTGTCCAGCACCATTTGACTTTTGGATGGCTTGTTTATTGTTTCTTTATGATCATAGCCGTGTGCCCTTTCCTATGCTTCTCTTCAGAGATCAAGCAGACCTCTTTTTGATATGTTTTTATTAGAGCTAATATGAAAAAAATACAAATATGTTGGTGTGTTTTTCTTTTTGAGGTCTGCTTCTACTTGTTTCTAAAACTTTTTGTGAGGCCACTATGGTGAAGTGGCCATTATTGCTTCTCAGCGAGGTGTTTATTGCCCTTTTCAAATATTGCAGTCTTCAAATATTTTCAAGTAAAACAAACTATATATGTTCACTTAACCTAGAATGTAGAGGCTTATTGTTTCTTAAATTTCTCTTTATGGTTTTTAGTGTAGTGTTGAGTGTTGTGCCCCACAAACCCTCTTGAAAATACCTGTGATCAGCAATATCACTGTTGGGTGCTGGATTCCAAAGTCAGATGTAGTTTTCATGACTTCAGCAGCTATTTCATTGTATGTTTTAAACCATACGGATCATAGCTGCTTAATGCAGTCTGTGGTCAAAAGCCTACTTCTGAAGCCCTGGTAATAATTGAGTCCAAGAGCACAGTGTAGTGTGAATAATTTGTCATGCTCTGCATGTGGATTTGAGCGGGAGAGGTTCAGTCTGGAAGCACAATCATTGCACATAAGAAATTTCCATCTAAGTGTCAATCTGAACCTTTCAAGGAAGGAGGAGAGTTTATTATTTGAAAAATAAGACAGCTAGGCATACGACAGAACTCCCTGAGAGCAAATAAACTCATTTTTTAAAAGGACTGGATATTTCATAGCCCTCAAAGGATTGTTTTAAACGTCTGCTTTAGCAAATTGCATTGTTGGCATAATGTTTGGATGCTTGTGTGAGTTATGATGCAGCTACCCTTAGCAACTATAGAAAGTAAAATGGTGCATTTGCAGTCATGAAACTTCTGTATTCCTAAGATTACCATGTGTCCTTGTGATTTTTTGTGCTTGGTTGTTTGGGTTTTTTGTTTCCTTTTAAATAAAGTGTTTGTTGTTTCTGGTTACTATGTTGGCTTGAATAAGACTGCAGAAGAGTTGTGACAAAGCTAATGAAGCTATGCTAGCCATCTCCCTGATGGAAATGTCAGTATTTGCAAATGTCCTACCACCTTACAACCCAAGGTCTTGACAAAAAAACCAAAACAACACAACAACATTGGTGCAAGACAAAAAAAAAACTTTACTATGAAAATGTAGCCCCTGTGCTGTCTAGTATTCACGAGGTGAATGAAAGATTAAATTTGTTGCAGAAGGCTAAAGGTAATTTCATGTACAGAAAGTTTACCAACTTAGTTTACAAGGAACTCACTGATTCCTTTTGTGTTGTCTTCGTCGATAAAACCTTTTTCTGTTACTAATTCGGACATCACCCAGTTTCTCTTTCATCCTAATCGTTGTCCTTCAGCTCACTGTAAGCCACGCTGAACTATTCAATTATGAACTGTAGGTAGCTAACACTAATGAGATATGAATGAATAAACCTGAACAGACTGGACAATTAGTGACTGCCTCTGGAAGTGTTATCAGATCATAGGGTTTTATCTGCCTTTCTGAGATGATGCTTTCCAAAGCAGGGTGCGATGGTGTGCTGTACATCCAACAACCAGGAACTGCAGAACAAGGACGTGAGTTTGCAGGACCCTGTGCATGAATGGTTTTTACCTCTGCAAACTCGGGGTTAGGAGAAGATGCGCAATCTGTGTAATAGAATAACTGAAAAGATAACATTGATATATTGTGCATTCCTTCAAAAGTACAAAAATTAATCAAAAATTTGTTTTCTAGTTGCAAAGAAGGTAAAGCAGAATAAAAAGCTTTGTTGCCCAGTTCCTTAGTTAAGGAAATAATTAAAAGAACCTTACTTTAGAAAACATTTGTTTTTCAGCTGGTAATATTTTTCAGGCTGTGGTGAGAATGGTGACATTTTATATCCAAAGGAAAAACAAACATGCTCATAACTCTTCAGTTGCCTATATATGAAATTAATTCAACTGATAAGCAGAATTAAATAGCATCTTGTAATAGTGTCTTGTCATTTCATTAGATTGTCTCCCTTTGTGTATGTTCGGTAATGTGGTCTAAAGGTAGCTGATTCGTATTTATCCCAAGAATTAAAATGAAATCTTAAGCCTGTATTCTCTCATATTGTTCTCTCAAACACTGGAAGGGGTTTCCTGCAGAAAACTGTATTGATAAATCTTACCAAATCAAAATTCATCTTGAGAAAGAATTAAAATGGGACCTCTGAAGGAAAAGACTGATGTGTGTTGGGATTTAATTTCAATCAATGATAAAACTGCTGCTAAAATTACAGATCTATCTAATTTACTGTTCTTTTGATAGAATCTTTTGAGTATTAAGGCAGCTGACAAAGTTGTAGCTCAAAGTTTTTGAGTTCAAAGCATCTCAGTAATGTCGAATGTTATGACTGTACTTCCTAGAAAGAAAATGGCTTCCAGATTACAGTAATTTAAAAATGAGAAAATAGATAGAAATAGCTTTTCACTGGCATGATTAGGTATTTAAATCTCAAGAGGTCATTTGTTTTTGTTTACTGCTCACTGTTTTTGGATTTTTGTGTCACTGTGGAGCAGCACTAAATGGTAAATTGTAAATGGTTTAATGGTAAAAATCAGCCGTCAGCGTAGATAAAAATAAATCCGTGTAGGTCCTCTGGAAAAGCGCACCCTTCTTGTGTGTAACCAAGCACCATAAGAACAATAGAGTTGAATGAACTTTTGATGAGTTCTTGAATGTGCTCCCTTTAAAGTTTTTATCATATGACAGATGGGAAGTAAACTAGCTGGGAGTTCAGAGAGGTTGCATAAGGCCAGCTATAAAGAGTTGTCTGCCTGTTGTTTTTTTCTTACCCTTTTTTTTTCTTCCCTTCCCTTAATGACTTTTTGCTGTGGCATATGTGACTTTATTTAAGTTTGCTCTGTGCACTCTAATCCAATTGCTTTGTTTAGTCAAATGAATGTTTTTGGGTTTGTTTTGAATTTTATCTTTTGTTTTTTAGCATTAAATGTGCATATTTAATTAGGATATGTTATTAAAGATTAGATTCTCACAATGGGATGTGTGCCAGCTCTTGAAATGAAGTCATGCTTGTCAGGAGATAGTAAATAATAAGCTTAGTAAGGTTTAAAAGATGTGTCTTGCAAAACATTAGCCCCTGTAATGAGTGCAAAGTGGCAACAGCACATAAATATCAATTGTTTTTCTCCAGTGGATCCATTTGAATATGAGTTTTCTTAATTTGAATTAAATTTTCTTTTGCCAGTTTAATGAAACAAGGAAGAAGGGATGTTTGTCTTTTGAGAAACCACAGTTTCCCATCCCAGAACAATGACTTGTTTTGAACAGAAGGGGAACAATCCAACATTCATACAATATCTTGTAATCTCGGTTTCCAAAACCATGTTAAAAATAAGAAACTGCTGTCCAGCAAATCCCCATTTAGCTGTAAGGGGGAGTCTTGGATTCCCATATTTTGTTCTTCATTTTATCCAGAATTTTGCAATACTCCTCAGAGCAAGGGCTTGGAGCACAAGGTTCTGTGTGCTCTTAAATACCTTAAGCATCCTGCCTGGTGTGTGTGTGTGCATGTGGCTGGTGTGCCCAGGGTGGCACTCGCATGAACAGGATTTGGAGACAAGGATGGGTCTGTCTCCATCCTAATTTGATCAGACAAAACTGTTTGCAGTCACGCCCTGAAAGATTAAGAGTGGCTTTTAGTGACTCTGGTCTTAAATTCAGGCATCTAATTTCTACCTTTAAGTGCGTGAATCTCTATGTGGGCCTGAGCAGAGTAGCTCCTCTGCTAATGATCTGTGCAGTGGGTTTTTCATTGATGTTTCTGATGTGTGCCCTGGCCCTTGTGGGAGAAGGAAAAGCCGGTGCATCTCTTCTTCAAGGTGCACCTTTAGTCCGAAACAAGGGGGGCAGTGGGAACAGTATGTGGGGATATAATTGTATGGTGGTGGAAAGCAGAGTAATGTAAGTGGAGAGGAGAAAAAAGGTCTTCTTATGCACACATACACACATATTCTCAGGCACTTTTGTTTTATGTTAAATTTTTTCATTTTTTAAGTTATATTTGTAACATTTTTGAAATTGCATGTATAAGTACTTGACTCAGGAGCCGTGTGGTGCGAGTTGTAACCCAGGGAAAGAGAAGCTGACTTTGCTACTCATCAAGTATTTTGCTAAGATTAATAAAAGAAAAACAAGCCCAACAAGTAATGAAGAAAATTCACCTTGTTTAATAATACTGGGGTGGCTTACCAAGTAGCCAAAACCTGTGGTATTTTGGTGCTAAAACTAAGTAGCCATTAGGCAAAGTAACAGCATATTGCTGCAGGTACCATACTGTAGAGGCAGGTTTTTTGGCCAACGCACACCTCAATGCTGGAGGGTCTTAAAACTCCTGCATTTAATTTTGTAAGAAACTCTTATCCCAGGTGACTGAGCAGAATTACAGAAAATGGTACTTTATATGGCTGACTTTTTTCCTGTGTGCTGCTGGACCCTGTGTACTGTTCGCATTCCTGGGGGTTACCAGTATTTTGGCAGCAGGTGAAGGGGCTGCTCATCACCCGCTCTATCCCCAGTCCTCCAGCTCCTCCTCATTACAGCGGAGGGAGAAGGTTAAACGCCTTGTGTCATCTTTACTTTAAGTGCACCGAAGCATTTCTAGCTGTCTGGCTGCTTTTTTTAATGAAAGAAATTTGTCTTGTAACAGCTTTATATGCCCAGCTAATTAAAACCACTCCATTATATTACTCTCCATGTATCCTGTTTGGTAGGCAGAAATTGTTTGCTCTTTGGCAGATTCATTTCTTGTTGATGTCGGTTTCGTAGGATGCTGCTGTCTTGGACTTGTATAACTTAGAAATAAGACATTAAGGCTTTTTATATATTGGAAAATAGAAAGATTTGTTAATCATTAACACAGAAAACATCCTCAGTCTTGTTTAGAATCATAAGATACAGTTTGCTCTGTGTGTGTAAATGCCTCAGCTTTATGGCAAGACCAAGTTGAGCGACATTGAGTTTGATACATGAGGCTTGGGAATGTGTTTTAAATAAAGAAATCATTACAACATAGTATGCATTTGCTAGCAACCTTTTAGAAAGCTGTCAGGCAAGAAAAATACCTTTTTTTTTTTTCACTGAAGAGGCAAGCTTGTCTGTACCTTCGTAGGCAGTCAGTGTTCATTGATGCCCTTCAGGTTATTTGGAGCCTTGTATGTTTTTCCAGTGGTGTCCTCATTGCAGCGCTTTGATTTCTTCCATACGGATCTGAGTTTGCACAGGTGGGACTTGAAGACTGCCATGCCGCCTGTCATTCCTGATTTGAGACCTGGAGTTCTGAGGAACTTCACCCAGCTGGGAAGCTGTGGTGGCTGTTGAGATGGAATCACCTTCTAAACAAATCACGCGTACCTTGCTTATCCTCCTACCTTTTTCTTGTGCCAAAAGCTGTGGGGTGGACTGAGGATTAAGAACCCCATTACATTTTGTCCCACCTGTCAAGCCTTACCCTGGTAAATTCTCTGGTGGTCATGTTGGTGCAGATTCTCTAACACATTGAAAAAGGAAAAAATAAATTATTAGTGGCTAAAAATTTCACAAATGAGGTTTCTATTCAGTATGTTGTTGCTCAGCCTGTTGACCAAACAAGTTGGGTTAATATGTAAATACAAGAGTCTTAAAAATGAAGACCAACTGTTCCCACCTCCCCAAAAGGAAGGGATGGAGAGGGGCTTGAGTAGGTACCTTTCTTCCTCCCTAAGTAGAGATTCATTCACCAAGGACTTTAAGGCCTGAATGACACAACAGAAAAGGTGAAGTGCATTGTTGCGTAGGTTATTTGGAGGGAGAGATCCGGTAAGCAAATGATAATTGCACACACTTCTGGCTGAGCAGTAGAAGCCGTCACAATTTGCCATCTGGTTCGCCATTATTCTGTCTGAATGTAGGAGAGGAAAGAGTGTTTGTAATTCATAACATGGTATTTTGGAAGAGGCTTGGTGCCGGAAACCAACCGAAGGAGTCCCTGTTGTCTTTGGCTCTCTGAAATATAGGCACTATATAACCTAGTTTGTCATACAGGAAAAGAGAGCCGCAATGTATGAATAGAAGGACAAAGAAGCGTACTGCAAGCTTGTTGTTTCATATAGATAATCTGATTCAATTATTTTGAGTAATAAGAAACCCTTTTGTGTAAAATTCCTGCTTGCTATAAACCATAGGTCTGCTTTCATCTTGCTCAATGCTTATCACTGTTAGAATGATCAGCGACACACTACAAAACAAATTTGTGCTGATGAAAAATAAACAAATACACCATCAAAATCTATTTCAGAAGATCCTTGAAGCTGTATGAGAAATATCAGTGCTTTGACAAAGTACTAATACTTGGTGTTGCTGTGGATATTGGCTGGATCTGCATCCTATTTCTTAGGAGGGCGGGATGGGCTTTGGTGTATATTGCTCAGTTACCAAGTAGGTCATAATAGGACTTTGAAGATTTTAAAAACTGCTCTACAGATAAGATTAACAGAACATTTGTTGGGTCTGTAGTATATGTTCGTGTGTTAAAACAAACTCAAAATATCAGTTGGGGTCCTGAAGAGAATTCATTATGAATAACATCACAGTGAATGTTTGTATTTTTGTAGGCTCTAGCTTTTATTCCTACCAATATTTGTGATGGCTTTTAAAGGAATGTTTTGAAGGGCATTTATGGAGTTTCTGAAGGAAAATTTGAAATGACATCATCTTACAGTTTAAAAATAAGCTTTTTCTGGTTTTAAGTTTGCATAAAATAATGGATAGTACTAAAATATCAAGACTGGTAGAATAAGAAGCAAACCCATTCTACACATACAAATATAGACAAACAAACCACTACAATTTGTCTTGAATAAACTATGCACCATTTTTCTTTTTAGATTTCATAATGGTAAATGCTTATGGTATTTACCAGACCCCAAGACACATAGCAGGGAAGAGCAGGTGGAGAGACTTTATGCTTTTGGTAGAGGAACTAAAAGATGTTCCCTGGCTTTGGCCATAGCTTGAAGTTATTGGTGTGGGTGCCAAGCTTCTCGATGTACCAAGTAGAGTCAGCGTGTCTCCAGTGGGGTCACTGCTAGCAGTTCTCTGGACGCATCAGGGCAGCGCTGGTGTGGAGCTGCCAGAAGACAGGGAGAGGTATCTCTTTGGTAGCCCTATGCCTCCCTGCAGTATAGTAAGGGGTCATAACCACCCCATGCAATACCACAGGCTTGGGGATGAGTGGCTGGAAAGCTGCACAGTGGAAAAGGACCTGGGGGTGTTGGTTGATATCTGGTTGAACATGAGCCAGCAGTGTGCCCAGGTGGCCAAGCAGGCCAACAGCATCCTGGCCTACATCAGAAATAATGTGACCAGCAGGAGTGGGCGTTCCCCTGCACTGGTGAGGCCGCACCTTGAGTGATGTGTTCAGTTTTGGGTTCCCAAGGACCTTGAGCTGCTGGAGCATGCCCAGAGAAGGGCAATGAAGCTGGTGAAGGGTTTGGAGCAGAAGTGTTATGAGGAGCAGCTGAGGGAACTGGGGTTGTTTAGCCTGGAGAAAAGGAGGCTGAGACCTATCGCTATCTACAGCTCCCTGAAAGGAGGCTGTAGCCAGGTAGATGTTCGTCTCTTCTCCCAGGTAACAAGTTCTAGGACAAGAGGAAATGGCCTCGAGTTGCACCAGAGGAGGTTTAGGTTGGATATTGGGAAAAATCACTCCCCTGGAAAGGTTGTCAAATGCTGCTCAGGGAAGTGTTTGAGTCACCATCCCCAGAGTTAATTAAAACATACGTAGCTGTGGTGTTTAGGGACATGGTTTAGTGGTGAGCTTGGCAGTGCTAGGTTAATGATTGGACTTGATGATCTTAAAGGTCTTTTGCAACCAAAACAATTCTATGATTCTATGATTCTATGATTCATGGGTTATTAATGTACTCACTGGAGAGTGAAATTACCTGGCACATGAGACAGGTCTGCATCCAAAAAAAAAGTGGACAGTAAACTGTTAGGGTTAACAAAGAAACCTCTTCTGGTTGATTAAGCTGTAGAAGGCTAGGGTGTTTAACACTGTGTTTTTAATTAGAGTTGCCGAAATTGGTGGCTTCCCTTGTACAAAAGCGTGGACTGTGGAGCAAAGGGAAATCAGAAAGCCTCCTGGGTAGGTAGGTGTGACCTGAGACGCCTGTTAGAAAAAGTCTGAGAAAGAGTAACTCCGTCATATGAGCTACCAGGTCTGCATTGTTCCTGTTCCAACTGAAGCAAACAAAAATGTTGAGTTTATTCATTGCTCTGCAGCATAGTGAGAAGCAGTGGAACAATTGACATTTTTGTCATGTTTTGAACACTCATTAGCACTTCGGATTAGCTATTAAAGGACATGAAACGTTTAATCACCACGTCTTTTCTTGTTAGCAGTAGTCACTAGTGCAATGCTTTTAAAAAAAAAAAAAGTAATTAAGTAAAATAATTGAACTTCAACAATTTTACTTGGGATGCAGGATTTTCAAGTGTTGAGCGTACCAGCCTAAGCAAACTACATTTTATTCTCCCTAAAATAATGTTTTCGAACTCTTGAAATCTTAAAATAGTAATAAAATAACTCTAAATGTCATGCAGGAGCCTAGAAGATCCTCTTTCACTGCCTCTAAATGTTTGGCCATTTTTAGTGTTTAGTGCAAAGGCCAATACTTTTTTACTCATGACTGAAACTAATGATTTCTCATCTTCTAAAGGTCTACTATTTAATGAAATACTATAAGCATGATAAAACATTGATTCTGTAATAGTGACACTTTCATTGAATTGCTTTTTTTTTCTTCTGTAGTTCTAGTTAGCTATTTAAAAAGCTGAGGGAATAGACTTCTGGCAAACTTGTAAAAGGAGCTCTGTCAATTATAAATTAAAGGGAAATTTTTAAGGCTCAGAAATCCTGAAGCTCAGTCTTATTATGCTTTCAGTCTGATATTCAAAAGGTTCCAAATAACAGTAAAATAAAACAGTTAATTCTTTCAGGGGTCCAGAATTGTAGGACCTTTTTCTTAAATCAAGATCTATTCCTCTGTGCAAAATTGACATTTAATCAAAATAATTTTAATGTAACTAGTTGTGTTCCAAAAATACAGAACTTGTGAAAGATTAAAAGCAAACACTCATTTTTAATAGTATTTTCTGGGGAACTCTGAAGGGAATGTCTTGAAAAATGTCAGTGAAAGTTTGCTAATCAGCCCCTTCTATTTCCTTTTGCTATTGTAAATGCTGAAGACCTGCCCCAAGCTGTGGTGGGAGTCTTCACAATGAATTTCTTCTGCCAGCTTTGCTGATCACAAGCGTGGGGGCAGCTCCGTACCTGCATTGATGCCCAAGTGGTGCATGATGAGGCAGCATGTGGCACCCTATGCTGAGGGAAGGAGGGGAGGGGACAAGCTGAGTGAAAGCTGGAAGAGGGGGGCTCTGGCTTCTTGCAGCTTCTTCCCCAGCCTTGTGGGGAGCAGTCCTGCTCTCTGCAGGGGGAAGGGTCTGAGCAGAGGTCAGATTGGTTTTGGGTAGAGATAGGGGGTGGTCATACCAAAGGTTTCCCCAGTTGGAACACAGTGAGGGTTCCAAAGTCCCCATGCTGCAAGGTGCAGGTGGGGTGAAGTAGCTGTGGGTTTCTACATGGGAATTAGGGGTGAGAGAGGTGACTTTTATGGCTGTTGTTCCTACTTGCATTGATGAGTTGGGAGCGGGCTGAGACATACTTCTTTCTCCTTTCCTCCACTACCCGTGGAGAATGGCGGTGGACTGCAGGTTGTGACTGCTGCAGTCAGAAGTCTTGGGAGGAACTGAGATGCAGGGAAAATAGACTTTTGTTTCCTCTAAATGCTGAACGGTGAAGTTTTCCTTCAGAACTAACTGTGAAAACCTGACCAAGAGAAACAATACCTTGTTATGTTTTTCCTGTGTGCTGCTGGGGTAAATTTTCCTATTGGCATTTAGAGGATGCTGAGTGATGACGATGAGGTTTGCAGAGGAAAATCTTCTCTCTGGAGGTTAGCTTCTTTCATACAGAGAAAGAAAAAACAACCTCTCCACCCACCTGTCTGAAGTGTAACCTTGGTGGTAGGCAGTGAGGAAGGTGAAATGGAAGGGTAAATTGCAAACCAAAAAAAGCTCAGTTATTACTAAAACTTTATTTTTTTTTTGTGGGCTTAATAATACAGAAAAGATTTATTTTAAAAAGGGAAGAAGGATTGTATATACTTCACAGTTTGTAGAAACCTAAAAATATGTTTCTTCTTGTCAAAATGTCTGAAGGTCTCAGAAACTATGTTATAAGCTCCACATCAGAAGACATCTGGGACCCTGCAGGGTTGGAGCTGGAGACCTTCTTCCTGTGGGCAGTGCATTAGGTTTTGAGGTTTTATGCAGAGACAAGCTCACTGAAATTTAATTACCAGTTATTGCATGTTCAAAACACTTGTTGATTTATTTTTTGGGTTTTTCTCTTAATGTATAAACATGGAAAAGTCTTGAAGACCAAGTTCAGAAAAAATGAGAATCGAGTTATTTTACCTGTTTTAAAGCATTTCTGGGTAAAAAGCAAAAACAAAGGAAGAAGTCAGTGGGCCTTATGGCTGTGTAAAACTGTATTAGAATTCATTATGGAACACATTCTATATATTAACGCTGACTAATAATGTGTGTTTAATGGGAAAGCTTTTTAATAAAAATACCTCCAAATGCTGGTGCTTTTGATATTCTCACAATATTCTAAGGTAATGACATTAATTTCTGAGAGAGGTTGTAAAGGGCATACTCAGGTCTGACGTTTATACCTTCCATAACTTCAATTAAGTTATTTAGTCTCCGTCAGCTAAAAGCTGAGAGGACATGAGTAGCTCTGCGACTTTCCACTAGAGCTAAATCTTCATCGCCTAACAAGACGCACAAGCTCACGCTTACATAAAGCATTAGTGTGATCTGCTCTGGTTTTGGTAAGAGTATTCACAGCCTTGACGTTAAAACTGCGGATGGTGGCAGAAACGGGGCCCATATGTGAGAACTACAGTGTCTCTGAGGTACATAGACCTTGGAAACCTTACTCTGGGGATTTTCTGGGTTTGATTTGATTATTTCTGCAGTGTTAATATTGTATTTGTGATAGCATCTAGCATTCACTTTGCATGTAGTCAGGCCTCAGTTCTTTTATTGAGGGTGGTAGGTTTTCGGGTTGCCAGTAGCTGTGAAGATACTGCAATAATGAATAGTCCTGCAAAAGTACCTGTGGACTGACACTGTTCCTCTGTTTTATCTGGGATGGAAGGTTTACTTTCTGGGAAGCTACAAAAAGCACTAGTTGCTTTTTAGGTCGGTACCCTTAGAAACTTTTTCTAGCTGTTCTCACCCAAGGCATTTTAAAAATACTAGTTTCTTACTGCTTTTGTTTAATTGCCTTTAACTGTTTAAAAACATTTGGGCATTCATGGGGCATTTCTTACCTCAAGATGGGAATAGGCCTTCTTGAGGTGATTTAGAAAGTACTTTTGCTACCAGCTGTCTCAGACATAAGCTGAAATGTCTAATTTACTTATTAAAATTCTTTCAAAACTCAAAAATGTTAGGGTCTACAGATTTAAGTTGCGCTACAAAAGCCTGTAATCCTCTGCGTCCAAATTAGCTTTTTCCTCATCCTATGTGCAGAAAGGAGGGGAGAGAGACATTTTGGGATGGAGTTCAATAGCATCAGGCCAAACATTGAAAGATTGTTTGCACAGCTGTGTCTAAGCAGTGACCAAACTGCTAAACAACCTTGCGGGGTGAAAATGAATAGAAACTCCTGTTGGCCAGAGCACTGAGTTTCCTGGACAGTGCTCAGGACGGTATGAAGTCATTGCACATGCTGGGTCAAGGTTTTTGCCCATATTTTCCCCTCGCGCTTGGGAATAATTCATACCTCCTTTTTTTCATGGCAATATAATTGGCTTAAAGCATCTGAACAAAATTCTGTATCGACGAATGATGCACTGTAGTGTACTTTACCTATAACTTCAATTAGGGAACCTTTCCCTCCCAGTGAACCGATTCACTGATGCGCGAGGAGACAGTGCGTGTCTATCTGTCTCGCGTCCTTGCAAATTGTAGATTATGAAACTGGACTACTGAGCAATAATTTAATCAGTGGCATCAGGAGAGCATTAAGCTCCATTAAACGTTGGGTCACCATCAATGTCAGATGAGTATTAAATTATGGCTTGCAACTTAGCAGTACTCATCCAAAAGGCAGTGCTTAGGTTCTTGGCAAGCAGAGAAGAGTTTATTATGGAACAGATGCTTCAGAGCCTAACATATGACTGAAGTGTCAAGTTGTGTCAGAGACGACGGGCCCAACACTAACGTGGTGCTCAGGCTTTGAGAGACGCATGTTAACGAATTGCTCCCTACCTGAACGATGTGGCTTGAAAGTGTTTCATTAATAGGATCTCCTGTTGAATGCTTGGAAGTCAAAGCGCCGCTCTGTCTGCCAAGGACGGGTTTATGATGTGAATACGTTATACTAAAATTCTCTCTGCAAATGGTGGAGAAGCAGTTCTCCTGGTAAGGAGGGAGGATCCCTGCAGGCTGCTCAGAGTTTAAAATTTTATGTGGAAGAAACATCGTTTTCTTTCTGGTTCTGGCACACCGTTATATTGCCAGCCTGATGTTTGGAGGATGACTTTAGCATCTCTACTGCTAGTCGCAGATTTTCCAAGTAATGGCAGTGAGGTGAAACTAGTAACACACTTTCTGGGTGGCTTCGCTGATGTTAGCAGCACCTCTCATGCAGCAGCTAAATCACTGAGGCTCTTGTCAGTCTGCTGCACGGCTCCTGCCACTTAGGAAAGCTGTGTGCTGCAGGAGATGTTGACCTTGGCTCTACAGAGGGAGAGAGAGGAGGATGAAAAAAGGATGCTAGAATAAAACGGTTTTCACATTCTTTTTTAGGTGCAAAGAGAACAAGGAGGAGATAAAGAAGAGAGGGAGTGGGTTGGACTGGTAGAGAAACAGAAGTGCTGAGGAAAATTTTTGCTGATGGCAGCGCTGGGAAAGGAATAAATGAGAGTGATGCTGGCATAGGTAAAGCTTACCTAGTCTTTATGCAGCCTCTTGCTTGGTGGTAAGATGGGTTCTCCCAGTGGGAATCCTAACAGGATTTCCCTGCCCATCTCCTGAAGATGGTGGTTAGGGTTCTTCCCACAGTCTTGCCTGTGGTTGGTTAAGAGGGTGGGAATGCTGGACTTTGAGCTGAAGGAGCCTAGGACAGCTGGGCAGAAGGCAGAGGCCTTCAGGGAGGAGTCTGGCTGCAGGGCCCCAGATGTCTCCTTGCGAGGTGCTTGTAACACCTTACGGTCTCCCAGGATTGGGCCTCTGAATCGGCTAAGTAACTGTGCATGTACATGTGCATTGTAAAACACTAGTTTTATAGTACATTTGCACAAAGGTATATAGTGTGCAATACTAATGCTTAAAGAAGTACCTCATCCTCTTTTTGGGAACGAGCTTCAGGGACAGGTTTCATACCATTAGTTTAGTGCCATGCAGTTAATAGTTAAAAACAAATTGTTATTAATTTTCTGTGACACATGCACACATTACTTCCCATGTGAACGTTCATTTCTCTTTCCTGGGGATATAACATTGACGAGACTTGAAAGAGACTACTATGTCGCTGTAGATTAATTCAGTCTTTGAAGGGTCTAACTCCTAGTTACTGCTTTTTGCTCGTCTGGATAAACTGTATGAGCAAGTCATTATGCAAAATGAGAAACTAGCCAAAGTGTAACTTCAGTTGTTGCTTCCACAGATACAGTTCTTTTTTATTTTTTATGTATTTGTAACTTATGCAGAGGTGACAACATTATTTTTAAAAGTATATTGCCAAAGTAAATAAAACCCTTACTATGCAACGATGCAGTTGTGTGGGCTGCATTCCCACTTTACAGGCTTCCGGTTCGGATTGTAGCTGCTGCGTGGCGGCCTGTGCTCTTCTCTTTGAATGAGCATGAGGGAGAGTGGGGAGAGGCATGTAAAGTTGTGCTCGCACGCACTTTAATGTAAAACTCTCTGCTTTGAATGTAGTTTGAAGCTTAAAACTGAAATGCTTAACATAACAGTGGATCTGTGCATATCGGAGCACGGTAAAGGTGTGCTTGCAGGACTGTTTGTAAACTTATTTCAGCAGATTCTGTTGATGTCATTAGGGTTATGACTTAATTCTGAAATCCTTCCGGAGAGAAGTCAGAAAGAGCCAGTGAACGCTGGATGATTTTGGGTGTATGAGAAGGAAAATAAAATGCAGAGGAAGGAAGAATAATTTGGAGCATGGATGGAAATCCTAGTAGAAGCACTCCCAATCAAGCTTCGTATCTCGACCACTGTTGCTCCAGTGAGAGGTTCAGTGTAAGCATAGTGAGGCTGAGGAACTACTTGTATTGCAAAACGCAATGAGTTGCTTTTAACCACACTCCTGGGCTGTGTGAAATCCACACACCCCATGTGATGGCATTACCAAATAAGTCCTGAGGCTTTACCTGAACCATTAACAGATCTCTCCAGTGGTGGGTGACAGTGTGAAGTACTGAGGTGAAGGAAAGCTTTAACAACTGTTGTATTATTTCTTCAGGGACATGATGTTCCAGCTTGCTCCGAAAGGATGTCTTCTGACATCATAAATTCTTGGCAGCAAAGCTGTTTTTCGTGGTAAAGAACTATAATAAAGGCTGTGGCAGAGCTTATTTGACTATTTTGCGTAATAGCATGTATTAGCCCATGTGAGGGAGGGAGAAGAGGAGGGCACTTCTTGTGACAACAACACTGTGTTTAATGTGGCTGCTCCGGATCACACTGTAAAAATGCAAACAGGGGAAGGCATTTGAAAGAACAACCAGTACTTATTTACTTACTTGGTTAATGTCAGGGTTGTGCTTGGCTTACATAAACATCTTCTGACTGTCTTCCATATTATAGTTGTTTTTTCCCTTTAATATATGATCATTTATATTTTGCAGAGACGTGGGATGATTATTGAGGCATCATACATGAAGTGATGGAAGTGATGAATATTAGGAGTATAGCTTTCCCTTTCTTCTTAAAGACACACCTACACATATCAAAGTATTTGACCAGTGATTTTAAGTTACAGATGTTTCTTTGTCATGTGGAGGGGGATGTACTGCCTTTTTCTGCCCACAACCCTAAAACCATCCCAAATCTCACACTGTGTTGAATTGTGCGAACTTCAGCTGAAGAGAACTCCAAGCCTGGGAATTGCAGGGGCGTTGTGAGGAGGAAGAATGAATGGGAGTGAGTTCACTCAGAATTTGAAGAAACTTTCCCTCCTGTTTGCCTTCTGTAGACTTGGACACTTAAGGCTTTTCACTTTCCTATAGTCACGTGATAGTGTGAAGCACAGCTGCACATAACCATTGGAGACAGGGAAAAGTTATAGAAAATTAATACTTTTTGTATTTTAAGTCCTGAGGGGGTGTTGCGGCTTCATAGCCCCTTCTGAACTGTTGAAGAAGCCAACACCACACCTACTTAGCTGAAGCCTCCCATCCTTAGGGGATACGGTGTTTGCATTTCCCTGCTTACAGCAGTATTTGGGAATCTTGTAGTTTGTCATTGCTCTGCGGTGCAAAATGGTTCAGAGAGCAGGAGCTGTGCATTAGCGCAGTCGCCGTTGGGGATGTGCAGCCATAGCCGTGGGGCTGGGACAGATGGAGGGCTGGTTTGCCTCCAGCACACTGCACCCTTGCTAGCCCTTTCCAGCTCTGGCACTGTTCTCTTTGGTGGTGTGCCTGAACCTGGTGGTGCGCATTTCAGCTTAGTTTAATATTCTTAGTGCCCGCTGCTGCTTGAGAAACGTGTCAGAGAAGTGGTAAAGCCACACGCTGCTGTTTGATGGGCAGTTGCTTCCCCATGTAAATCGGTGGTGAGGCCGTTGTGTCTGCAGGCACCAGAATATTGTGTGTTTGGCAGTAAGCTGATTTTTAATCCTGTAAAGTTGCTTCTTGCCACAAGTAAACCTCTAGAAACTCTTAAGTCAGGAGAACACATGCTGAGAAAACCTTTTTGTTGTACTTTTTCATAAACTGTTTTGTATTTTGGGGAGGAACCAATTAGTATTAAAGTTCTTCCTTTTATTCTGATGTATGGTAGCAAGGTTTTAGAAAATATCAAATCCCTACAGTGGCAGTGATTCAGACAGGTGTACAGGGAATCATTTTAGAGGAGAAAAATGGTAGTGTTTGAAAGTTCAAATAAAAAAACCCCAAACACCCGATGAAACACCAATCAAAGAGACGTTAGTTAATGGTATTTAGAACCCCAAATTTATCATGATTATTGAAAAATGCCCCTATGCTAAGATAGTTGCAATGTGTTCTAGTCCTATTTGGGAAAGAAATGTAGTACTTTGTGGAAGAAGTTAAACATTAATTGGATCCAAGAAGACTCCCTGTTCCTGAGGTAGTTTGCGAGCAGGTGCACATGTGAAAAATGGGAAGGAGAGTGATTATGAGAGTGTGAAAACTGCATAGTGAAACCATAGAAATAAAAGTAGCTGTTGAGGAGTCTGCCTTTATTAGCTAGCCAGATTGAATTTCATGGAGAAAGAGATATTTATCAAGCATCTTGGGTCAGGGCCACATCTCCTTGTCTATTATTTTGTAGACACTCTAGCATCATGGGACCCTGAATAAGACTAGACTGCCTGGATTCTTGTGTATCATAAAAATATATTGCTACATGCAAAGTGACAATGCCGCTTTCTCATCTTGCTTTTTGGAGCTTTGATGGTGTGTTCCATGTCCTCAAAGCTGCTTCAAAAATCATAAGGGCATAAATTTAAGTAGGAAAAAATTTGACACAATAATGGAATTTCCTCTTTGAAAATTTAGGGGAGTATTTCCTTCAGTGTTTATAGTCTTAAAATCTTGATAATGCTTGGAGAACTCAGTGGAGAACTTTTGGTTTTGGTAGAATATGATATGTGAACAAATACTTCTTTGTTCAGAATACAAGTAGGAATCCTTGGGGGGAAAGAAAAAGGAAAGGAAAAAAAATCATTACAGTTCAAATATTTCCACTTTATCTCTAGATGCCTCCCAAAGTGTGTTGAGCTTCTAACCCCGAGCTTAAAATCTGTCATTTTTGACACTGAATTACGAGGACGAATGCACACTTTCTCATCCTGTCCCCACCGTGGCAGCCCTAGGCCCCTGCAGTTGGGTGTAGTAGTGTTTTTCTGGAGTAAATGGATGCCTCCCTTTGATTAGCTGCATTTGAGGGATTCCTGATACTTAATGATGCTGTGGGTTGTTTGGCAAGCTCATCTCCCTTCCACTAGCAAAGAGATTTCCGCTGCCGTTACCAGCCATGCTAACTTTTCAGCACACTTCAGCATTTCTCATGTGCAAAGGCCACAGCTGTAGTCGAACAATGTGTTCGTTGTAATCCAATAATAAGAGTCCTAAATATAACAATAATTATAACCTCTTACTTTGAGAACAATATTGATAATCAGGGATACTAATCCTTGAATTTCATAGAAACAGAGCTCGACACTGGTTCTTGCAGTGTTATCCATGTTTTAAGATTTCAAATACTTTGCAAAACTTGTGTGTGCCTGTGTAAAGATTTGGCTTTGCTATACAGATGGGCATAATGGGAACAAAAAGCACACAGAGAAATATGAATGATTACATTTAGCAACAGCTAAACAGAACACTTTGGATATTATTCCTGTAATTAACAAGTCTAACTTGCCATAATAAGCCCTGATTATAAGTAGTCTAACAGCAAGGACTGATTTTATTGAAAATATTAAGACACTGCACTCTGTTCAGTCTCGTGTATCTTGAAATCATGCTTGTGGTTTTGTACACATACACTTTTTGTCTCTCCGTCTCCTTTCTTAAATTCCATTTTCTCAGCCAGTGTGAAATTCTTTGTAAATTAGGGCTGTTGATGAGCCAGGTATGACCCACTCAGTGTGGATGTTTCTGCAATTTTTCAGTGAACAAAACTGCTATTTATTGCCAACACGGTCATACAGTGAATATATGCGGGGCTCGAAAGAGTGCACAACCATGAAAAGAGAGGTGTATCTGTGCGCACGGAAACACCAGGCACTTCAGAGTGGAGATCCCTCGAACAGGGTTTGATTTTTAATTACAGAATTCACAGTGACTCGAAACAGTACTTCTTTCACCTCAAACTCTTTCAACACTCCTTGACTCCCAAGTTCTCACCTGGCAGAATGCCATCTCCTCGTTCACCAGTGGCCTTGACTTTGACGGACCACAGGCCCTTCTGGCCTTAAAAAGAACAGCACAACATGCAACATCTGAAATATACTTCTATTTCAATTCCTCATTTTGTGTATCTCTTCAGGAGCTGAGTGTGATACCTTCCTTCCTTACCTCGCTGCTGTACACAGTACCTCTGGTCTAGTAGCCAGGGTCTCAGCATTTATAATCCTTTCAGGAGAGGCTGAATTTGGATTACCTTGCTGCTTCTCATGTTTGCATTGTCTTCTGCCTTTTAAGTTCTTTGTTCTACAAACTTAAGGCTCTTGTCTGGATTTAGTAGTATATATCCAGTGGATATAAAGTGGTTTGGTTTTTGTATATTGTGTTTCTCTTCCATTGTATAAAAATGTAGCTTTTAGTCAGAGGCACAGCCCAGGTAATGTTTTAGAATCATAGAATGGTTTGGATTGGAAGGGACCTTAAAGGTCATCTAGTTCCAATCCCCCTGCCATGGGCAGGAACACCTTCACTGGACCAGGCTGCTCAAGGCCCCATACAACCCAGCTTTGAACACCTCCAGGGAGCCTTCTGGGCTGCAAGTGCGCACTGTTGGCTCATGTCAAGCTTCTCATCCACCAGCACCCCCAAGTCCATCTCTGCAGGGCAGCTCTCTATCACATCATCTCCCAGCCTGTATGATTGACTATGAACAGCTGAAGATTCCTAGAAAAAGATGCATCTACCCAAACTAACCATGGGAAGCATGTTATCTCATGCTATATTCTATGAGTAAGCATACGATGCTTGAAGCAGTAACTATTTGGATATTCTCAGTCATTTTAAATGTTTGGTTTTATTGCTCTTGGAATTTTCTTTGCTCAGGTATATACAGAGAGAGAGAGGCAGTGAGAGAGAGTAATTCTGTAGAGTGAAGGACAAACATGTTTTGCAGTTAGAGGGCTTTAGCCTGAAATTGCAGGGTCCTGGGGCCCAAAGTGATTGTCCTGTTCTTTTGGAAATACTACTGTAATCCGGGAATTTAACAATTCTTTTTTTCATTAATCCTGTACCCGTTCCTAAATTTGGGGCCTGCAGTTATTTCTTTTCCAGTTTTTAATATATTTTAATTTTTTCACCCAATCTGTAATGAAGGCTGCTTCCAGTGTTTCTTTTGCTGCCCTACCTGCAATGCTCCTCCAGGATGGAGTATTACTTTTTTGCGTTCCTCCTGTCCACAGTAGGCATTTGCCATCTACTGCACTTAAAACATTCTGTTCTTCACTCCATCTTTTGGCACCAATAACTGTGACATCTGTTTGTCACATATGAAGACCAGGAGGTGCTGAAGTCCCCAAAGCAGTGATCATCCCTTATGTGGGCATAGAATTATCTTTGCTTCTCAGGTGGAGAAGCAGCTGGCTTGGTTTGTTCCCCATTTCTCTGGTGACATTCAGACTGGGGGACATGGAGTGTTTCCAAATGCCCATCTCCCACGTACAGACTGTGGGGAAACCTGGCCATTCCTAATCTCCCTTCTTGTGTCCTGGATCTCCTAGAGAGAAAAAATGAGTGCATATCCCAAACAGGAGCTGCTGTGGTGGGGAGAATTGCCTGCTCTGGGCTGCCTACAGGGTCTGAGCCTAGGAACAGCTCTCTGGTTGAGGTGGAAGAGTGGAAGAAAATTTCTAGTTGGGTGTCTTGCTCTTTGACATAAACAAATCTTGCATTTTTGTATTTTTGTATAATTAAAGTGAATAGGCAGTAACCTACCTTAATAGAGCCTCTGTGCAAATGCATAATTCATAATGCATTAATTTATCAGTAACTCAGTTGAACATTTAAGTTTGAAAAATGTGTAGACTCTTGTAGTTTCAATGGTGGTCAGTCTTTAGGAATAATTAACTTAAATTTAATGTGTATTTATTGGCGAGCGGGGAGAAAACAACTGGTTTGGGGTTTTTTCCTGTGATTTTTTTTTCTGTTCCTTCTATCATGTTACTATAGGGAAAAATGTTGCAAGTAATAGTTTATAATCTGAAAAATCACTGAATAGTGCTACATAAATGCCCAGCTTATGTTAAACTCTAGTTTAAATTTTTTAATGACTTTTTAAATTCTGTACTGCAGTCCATTGCTTGAATTTCTATTTGTTAAGGTATAAAACGGTTTGAGTTCAGGTTGGGTATGATCTTCCCTATCAGACTGAAATATGAGTTTGTTTGCCTTGTACTTAAAGAAAAAGGAAAGCCTGAAACTTGTAATTTGTTTTTTAGAAAGCTGTGTGTCTTTCTCTCCCATGCAAAATTACCCC
Organism: Zapornia atra; assembly: GCA_013400835.1. Lineage (NCBI taxonomy): Eukaryota > Metazoa > Chordata > Aves > Gruiformes > Rallidae > Zapornia > Zapornia atra. Next base: position 120,426 of record VZTU01026618.1, read on the forward strand.
CTGCATTGTCTGTATATTGCTGCTTTTCAGTAAATTCTGGGTTTCCAGAACAAGGGCTTGCCAAGGGAAGTTGTCAGTTTGCATCCTCGTTCTGATTTACCAGGAGAGCATAAATACATACTCCCTCATCCGGGCTTCAGATATGGTAGTTAAACCTGTAATGCTCATCATCTTTCCCATAACCCCAAACTGAAAAGAAGGCTGATAAGGATACAATCTCTGCTATTTTTATTGTAGTTTTCCTATCTTGAAGGAAAAAATATTTTGCCACCAATTTGGGTAAGAATATTTACCTAGTTGGCCACTGTTTTTAGAGCTGTATCTTCTGATGAATATGAGAGTGGATGATTACAGATTTGAGTTCAGATCTAGCCACAGAAAAGGTCTATTTTAATACTTTTGTAGTCTCTTTAGAGGCAGGAGGACTGAACTGCTTGCAGAGGAGGAACAGACTGCGGGATCAGAACCTGGGGGTACAGTTCATGGAGAAGGTCATTCGAGTTTGAATTACCACAGATATACATAACCTGTTCTGACACTGAATTACATGGCAGTTTGTCAGTTTGCTTGTTTCAAAAGATAACCTGTTACACACATCAAAATAAGACAATACCTCAGAGAGATCATGAAGTGTGCACTTGTGCTGTTAGTTAGGAGATTGCAAGCATGGGAAATTTCTCTGGAGGGTAGTGCTGCATCTTGCAATCTTGTTCCAGAAAATCATGAGTAAAAAATATGAAACAAATCGTTTCTTGATCAGTTTCTACTGTACCTTTGTAATAAAAGGAATTAATTGCAGAAGAAATCTGCCAGATTTCACATCTGTGAGCCATTAAATACTGTTAACGATTTGATGAACTCCGGCTTGGCCAACACAAGATAGGTTTCAGTGACAGAGTAGGAGGAAAAACCAGCTCCAGTAGCCTCTACTTGCAAGAGAAACTTTTCTAGATAAATTTTAATATTTTTTAACATTAAAAACACTGAGTCTTCTAGCAGTTTCTTTTGGAGGAGCTTTGTTTAATTTTCTAATTGCTTTGTAGTTGTTTAGACCCACAGACGAGGTAGAGCTTGCTTTAAACTTAGTGACAAGAGTTGCTCCTTTCCTGTTGATGTACAGAATAGTCCACGCCAGCTGACAAAAGTGTGCAGTGTAGCAACATCTTGTATGGTCTTCTAAGCTCCAATCAAACTGGCCAGGTAATGAGCACATAGTGGGATTTGGACAGCATTGCCAGACCCCGTGGCTGATAAACTCAGGTGGAAAAATGAGGGGCAGAGGAGAGCATCTTGAGTAGTTAAGTGTCCTTGGAGGTCTGTGCTATTTTTGGAGCACAAGATGAGGAATCTTTCAATACAAGGAAAAAAAAAAAAGATACACTATATATTGTTTCATTTAAAGAGTAAGTCTAAAAGGAGGAATACCATTGTACAGGTTTACTTTAAACTTTTCTTACTGGAACATCTGTGCCTTTACATATACTAAAAAAAATCTTGGGGCAATTTTGGGTGAGGAGCAGAATTGTTGAATATGAGACTGTTACTTGTGTATCGGCATCATAAAACCTGCTTGATATACTGTGGGGTCCTACGCATCCAGAATACAATAACACACATGACACTTGGACAGAGGCCACCGTTCTTGAAATATCCAGGACTGCTAGGTGCTTGGCAACCTTAATCACACCCATGGCCCTGAACAGGGAATAGTATGTCAAACTGAGTTATTTTCTGAGATGCTGTGGTACGTGGGTTGTATGACATCCTCTGATATGAGGGCATTGGGGAGTAGAAGAAGAGCAGACTGTGACAGCTAGAAAAATGTCGTTCTACCTTGAGGTAGGGTGGATGCAGGACTTGCAGGAATATCATAAAAGACAGAGCGCTCTTAAGAAAGCTCTGCTTTCCCCATTAGCTTCCAGGGTTTCTCCATGGACCACTTGAACCTGATGGCTTTTGGTACATCTTGTCCTGTCCCGCGTGAACCAGCATTATGAGCCAGGAATGCCCCTTCCCTGCAGCTCCCTTCCTGTTGACCTGCATGAAGCAGTGGCTGGCTGCCTGCTGGCAGGCAGGGCTCTCCACCGTGGCTCTGGGGACAAATGGTGTATGCAAGGAATTCTGGTGACTTTTCTTCATCATCATCATCATTATTATTATTATTATTATTATTATTATTATTATTGTTTCATATCTGCCCTCAGGTTTGTTTACAAAAAGAATCGCTGCTCTTTAATTAAGAAATAAAATTACAGAAATAAATGTCTTTAAAAGGATATTCTATTTAGGGAATGGAGGGGAAGTAATTGTGGCAAGCTATTCTGAAAATGTCATGCAATCTACGGTTAAATTATTTTGTTCTTTCCTGGCTGTGGTTTTTACGGAATTGGTGAGTCAAGCGATTGTCACTAGTATTTTTGTTGTCTTAAATTTTTTTTCTTACCCTATATGAACTATATGCATCTGTCTAGATTACATCTGAATGACAAAAATACATAGATAGCAGTAGGAGGAAGAGTAATGGCTTTATTTAGAATTAACTGTCAGTAAGTGTTTATTAAGTGCATCTGTCAAGTCTTATTCTAGATTTGTGTTGCTAGTCTCTTAGCTGGGAATTCATTTTTTTGATACCTGATGACGTTGAATATTTTAATGTTATTATTCTCATTCATCGGTCTGTGTAAGCAGTGTGGGACTTAAGTTCAAGAATATCCGAAGTACTTACTGCCTTCTTTTTTAGTCATTTAGCAAAAGCACTTCTATGGCCTATTCTAATATATTTTTAGATTAAGTTTTTTTATGTATTGTCAAGAATACTCAATTTCTTTCAAAAAGTAAATGCCATTATACTTGGGACTGTGCTTGTAAAACAGTTCATGAATAGAGCAGATGGAAAACTTGGGCTAAGAAGGGCTTTTGGAGAAAATACGTACACATATGGATAAAACAAGAAGACTTAACATCAGATAATTCAAGATAATGATATTGTGTGTGTGTATGTGTGTTTGTGAATAAGTGTATTCAAGAAGGCTTGAGGACAAATTATGTCCTTTTGCAACTTAAATGTAACATCTAAATGAGTTCTTATAGATCTGGTACTTGGTAAATAGCCTTTCTTCCAGGTCTCATGCAGAAAAGAATACATGTTTTTTATTACTGCTTGCCTGTTTGCTAATAATGATGAGCATTGCCAAGCATTTAACAGAAAAATCAACAGCATTTGGTTGAATTAAGGGTTCCCATTGAAATGGCTTGGGAATAAGCAGGACTTGCAGTCTTTGGCATGTTCTGAAGCAGCGGGGTCTGAGAGAGAAATTAATATCTTGCCCTTTTACATCACACTGACTATGTGTATATCATGTTGTTTTACGGTGAAACATTACTTTTGATTCAGAAGCAGTTCTAGGGTCAAAGAATATTAATTATGTAAGTAAAAAAGGGGGAAAAAATAAAAAATGCAGTGGAGCACCCCACAAAGAAGCAGGTCATGTTGCTTTGACCTTAGTGAGTGTTTCTGTCATCTTTTCCATGCATGTGTGGCAGCACACATATTGACATTTTAAGGATCAGTCTCAGTGTTTCTGATAATTCGTTTTCCCCTACTGTAAGGAAATGAAATTTAGGAGAATAAAAGCTTTAGTGGATCATTGCTTTTACTGAAAGTTTAACCATTTGTATTTTTTTGTTGGAGAATTACGGAGCAATTTTTAGCACCTCACAAGCCAGCCAAGCACATCCGAGAACCAGGCTGTATGGCAGCATATGATACATGATCAGTCCTGGATCACTATTTTTGTTCTCTGTTAATATGTTGGAATAGACTATGTGGCTGATTTGAGCAACTATTTATTTGATTAGAAAGGGAAATAAGTGGAAGACATGGCTCCAAATGCTTGATTAATCTAGACCTTTAAGTGGCTTTGGTTCAGAGGCCAGGCTCTGGAAGGATGTGGTTGGAGACTGCTGGAGTTGGGGACCTGCTAAGAACTTCCTGTGTCTTGGGCCTAGAGTATTTGATTTACAGTGCGTTTTGGTGTGTGAATTCTAGAATTAAGAACCATGTGAAGATTGTTCTGGTGTGTTGCAGCAGGGTGTTGCTTGCCCACAGGCCAAACCAAGAACAGCAGGCTGGCCTGGCAGTCCTGCCTGAAGTACCAACTTGCTCCTCATGAGAGTCTCTTTGGAGGTGTGGCTACACCTTAAAAGGCAAGAATGAGAACTAAACATGCAAAAAAAACCCCACCCCAGGTTCAGAGAAGTTTTATGCTGCTACCTGGGTCTCTTGTGAGTCAGCTGGAGCTCAGCAATCAGTTGGATCTCTTCTCCTCCCCATATCTTCAGGTTTTTCAGACAGTTTGATTATCAGGGTAAAATGTTCTCACTTCCTTGCAACCTAATGAGCAGATATCATTTCAGCATTAGGGAGAGAGATACGTGCTGGCTGGGATTGTTTGAAGACAACCATCAGAAATGTGGTATCTCTCAAGAAGCTTCTAAATTAATGGATTCAGGCTTTTGTCAAATCCTGCTACTCAGAATCAATCATGTTGATCCACTGACAGGTATTCATGCACAAATTAAATTTTAGATGGACGACCAAATACCCAGGAGTGTTCCTTCTCCCTTTGGCCCAGGGATGCATGGCCTGCAGAGCTTCTTCATACTGGTCTGGCCCCTTAGCCAGGATTGATGGGGAGGGGATGCATGGTGAATTATCTCACGTTCTGAAGTGCTCTCTGCTCCAGGCAACAAAAGCGTAGTCTGCTCCGTTCTGGTCCTGTAGTACCCTGCACTCATCTGTGCCCTCAGCAAATGTGTAGTGTGCACTTCTAGGATCTTTTTTGGCACAATGGGCCTGTTTTGGCTCTCTGATTACTGTGTACTCTGGGGAGTGCATCCAGGTTTTGTTTGAGTGCCTTTTCATGCTCAGTAAGCGTTTGTCTGTGCTGGGTGACTCTGTACATTTTCTGAACTGTACATTGAGCTGAATCTGCCGCTACCGGCAAGGCCCAGTTTGTGCATGCGCAGTGCTAACATCTTCCTTGTTCTCCAGAGCCCTCTGCAGTTTGTTCTGGGGGCTGGCATGACCTATGAACTGTCAGGGAGCTCAGCAGGGTATGAATTGTCTTGGGAGTAGCAGAGGTGCTATGATGTGGCACTGCTGTTTAGTGCCTCACTGCATGAGGCACTGCAGTCAAGAGTCCAGTGAAGACATGGGGTTACTAGCTGAGGGCATCAACAGCAGCACCCCTCTCATCATGTGACCTACTGTGGCAGAGGTGTGCTGGGAGAGAGGTTAAGAGGCACTGGTAGCTAGCTACTCCTGGATGTATGACTTTAAACATATTCGCACTTCCATTACACCCTTAGAATTTGTCTCTGGGACACATGCTTTCTCTTGTTTCCAGTTTCTTACACTGCTTAATAACCAGCAGCATCTGTTGATATATCCCTCCCCTTGTTTCCTCTTCTCCTCTCCCCTTCCTGATGTAATGGAGGCATTACTGACATGCCTGTTATTAGGCACTGCCAGACAGGCATACATAGCATAGTATGCTACAAGAATTCAGGGCTCTGTTCGGGGTTCAGGAGTGGTTGGTATCCTCCACAGGTGGAAAAGCCATGGCTGTCATAGCTTGCCAAATCTTACCATTTCTGGATAGCATATAATGTTGTGCCATGGTGAAATACTTCTTTTAAAGATAGGTCAAATACCCTCCGTTGGCTTGATTTTTTTCTTCCAGCTGACTGTGACTTCCTATAGCAGTACAAAAAGTCAGTAACTTTTGTCATCCCTTCTTCTGTCCTGTTTCTGCAGGTCTTGATGATTGCCTGCAGCAATACATAAAGAACTTTGAGAGAGAGAAGATTAGCGGTGACCAGCTACTACGCATTACTCATCAAGAACTGGAAGATCTTGGAGTCACACGAATTGGCCATCAGGAGCTTATCTTGGAAGCAGTAGACTTGCTCTGCGCACTGGTAAACTTTTTGGGGCAAGAAAGGGAGGAGTGAATAGTTTGTGTAATCACAGTTTGTTCATTCAAATTTATAGTCCTACAGACTATTTAAGTGGCTCAAGAAACTCGTGACATGCAATGTATGACATTACATGAACAATTTTTTGCTTTAAAACAGAGGCAAGATAAAAGCAGTATCTACTGATGGGATGGTGCTTGTTGAATGAATTGGTATCAGAGATTTCAGACTTGCATTTCTGTTTTTATTGAAGAAAAGCTTATCTGAAAGCACAAAAGGGCTAGCCTGGGTTTGGTTTGGAATGTAAACCAGGTATATATGTGAATGCAGTAACTGAGTGCTGGTTGCTCTTTACAAACAAAATGTCCTGATATTAAAATAGCAGTGTCATTTTTTCAGGGATCCTTTCATGCAGAGTATGTTTTAGATTATTATTTGAGCTTGCTGACACATAGCTGCTTGTATCTTAGACTAGGAAGGATTAAATGCTGAGATAATTATCTTATGTGTAAATAATACATACGTCTTTGATGGAGTGTACAGAGGGATTTTGGTAATGGTCTTTTCAGTCAGGTTGCGTCATGCGAAATGGGGATTATCCCCTTGGTGAGGGGTGTGGTGCTGACTTCACCCTCCTTGCAAACTTTTTATGTGTGCCTGTAAAGATTAGTGATAGATTGGGCACATTGTCTGCTGTAGGAAGGATTGTGAACAGCACTGCTAAGATGTACTTGATTGCCTAAAGTGGTGTTTTGTGGATTTTTAATGCATACTACTTTTCTGAGCCTCAGAAGCAGCTTTAAGAAAGCTGAATCCCAGTAGAGGCAATCAAAGATGGCAAGCTGAAAGGCTCTTCAGAAGGGCTTGTGGATTCTCAGTATGCAGCAGCTTTTCTGAATATCCTGTTGTTGCATCTTTGGGAGACAGAGGTGAGGGGTAATGAAGAGAAGAGAGTGAAAAAAAAAAGCAAAAGGAAAAGTAAAAAAGGGCAGAAGGTATTTTATTTTCCATACAGGAAGGTTTTAAAGGCATCTTAGATCCTCTTCTTTACACTAGTATTTCTAATACTACTGCAGAGTGGCTCAGTGCAGTAAGTTTTTCATTTGTTTTTAAATAATGGGAAAGATGCAATCCTGAAAACAATTTGCTACTGACATAGAAGGCAACATAAAGAGAGTCATTCACAAAGTGCTTTTCTCATCAGACAGTGTGAAAGGAAACAAGAAAGAAAATACTTTAATTAACTGAGACAAAATCTAAGTTAGGGTGAACACTGATGACCATTGTTCCCAGGCACACAGGGAGACAGATTGTGGCTCTTTCAAAAATAACCTGTTTTCACAGAAAAAACTTGCTCATTAGCTGAAATTACAGATGCTATCTTTGGGCAAACAAGCACAACTTGTCTTTGTAGCTCCCTTATCTTAGGCAAAAGTGTATGGAACTAGGTTGAGTATGAAATTAGAAATTTGTAGCAAAGGCTAACACTTCATCCTTAGGTCATGCAGCAGGTCTCTACCTTCCTGGTCCTTGTTGCACATACCGTGTTGTCTGCTTTCTGAGTTTGTCTGAAAGAGAACTTCATCACTGAAACACAATAGTATGCGCTCAGATCATAGCTTCTAATTTAAGCTGTGGTTTTTGCAGTCTCACAACTGGCTCCTGATGTCTCCTCAGGGATACAAACTGTGATTGTGATATTGATTTTGGAGGACTTAATTTGAATTTATTGTTCACCAATCAGATAAACCTCTTAGGAAATTTAATTCAGAGACAATCCTTTTGGCTATACTGGCCCTATACTTACATGCTTTCCTTCTTTTATTGCATCAGTAAGTATCTGTCCTGGTTAGTGCTTGCCCCTTTTTCCAATTACCGCTAATGTTGACTGTATTGTTTAGGAGACCTTTAAGCCTATGACTCCCCAAGGTAGGATAACTGGGAGCGCAGGTAGTCACTATGCTAGGTTTTTCAAATGAAAATTACCAGGTTTCTTGCCTGTTTCACCAGAGTTTGACAGAGGTTTCATGATAGAATTTGTCATGATTTACAAGTGTATGATCCAAATTGGTTAACGTCTATTTGGATGCTGAAGATAATAAATGGCATGATGGGGTAGGAATAGTAATGTTAATTTTGTCTTGCAAGCATAATCTCTAATTGATTTTAATCTGATCATTATAAAAGCAAAAGGATTGTCACTTTGGATTCTCCTCCTTGTTTCTTCTGGGGTAGCGAGTGTCCACCTGAACAGTTTTTGGCATTGAGTACAGTTGAGGATGACCACCTCTCACTGTTCAGTCCTGCTTCCACTCTGCAGGGGAAAGTTTCCGTGACACAGTTGCCATTGATGAGGAAAGCTTCTGCAATGTTGATAACTGATGTGCCTTTCTCCTGCCCCCCCTTCCCAGCATTGTTTTGGGGTAAATTTCTACTGCAGTTTCTGCTCTGTCAGCTGTGGATACAGCAAATGGCAAACCAGCTGCTTGTGTTGCATGCCTGTAGTTCACAGGACCACATTTTCTTCCTGGAGGAAAGTGGAGAATCTGAACAAGCATATTTGGCTGGTATGGAGAGACCATGGAACCTGCTTAGCCCAGGCGGAGGCTATCGAACAGTGCTCAATAGACAACTGCTTGCTGCAATAATAGTTGGGAACCAGTTCTGACTGATAGCACTATTTAAAGGATGTTCTTAATTGATTTTTGACAGAAGGTAGGTGGGTGGCTATGGTCTCTCACAATATTCCCCTCCTGTCATGAGCACTTGCAACAAATGGATCCTCCAGTGTTCGTTAGTTGATCAGAGAACAAATGGTGGACTGTGCTTCCATCTGAGCAGAGTCTCTCTTGGCTGCCAGCCCGCCATACTGTGCTCGTGACAGGAGGGCAAGCATCCTGGGAGTGAGATTCACAGGTTTTCTTTTCCTGTGGTGCTTCAGAGGAGGAGGAATAACAATTTTGCCCAGCTGCTACTGCTGTTACAGGTCACGCTCGCCGATAATGGTGGGGGCGTACATACCGCATACCATCACTGAAGCTGAACGTGCTCCAGGAGAGAGTGAGCAATGTAACTAATGTGGTTTGTCTCTTCCCTCTCTCCTTCGCTCTTTGAAGGCAGGAGCACGTTCAGTAGATTATCTTGCCTCAGTGCAGTTTTGTGTTTTATACAATACACATGTCAGAAAGGGCAAGATAAATGAAATGGTCTCTGTGCTTATAAGAAAGAAGTAGCGAGGTCTCTGATCGTATCTCGTTGCTGCTAAGAGTTTGTTGCGTGGTCTTCGATCAGTCCTTGAGAAACCACCCTGATGGATAGAGGCCTGTAGAGTTGTTCTGTTTCCAGGAAGGCATCTCTCTTGTCTTTTCCTTTCTGGTCAAACTGAGACATGAAACTGAGATTGCACTGATGGCACCAACAGATAGATTCCTGCTTGATGTGGACATGCATGTTTATTCACACTGGCAGAATCTGAAAAAATAATTGACATCCCATTTTTCACTAGTGACAAGTGATAGGACAAGAGGATGTGGCAGCAAGTTATGCCACAGAAGGTTCAGATTGGGTATTAGGAAAAAACTTCTTCCCAGAGAGGGTTGATTAAGCTTTGGAACAGGCTACCTGGGGAAATGGTGGAGTCTCCATCCCCGGAGGTATTTAAAAGATGGGTAGATGTGGTGCTGAGGGACATGATTTAGCAGTGGTTGGCAGGTTAAGGATGATGGTTGGACTCAATAATCTGAAGGGTCCTTTCCAACCAAAACAATTCTGTGATTCCATGATTCTATTATCTCAACACTGTTTGAAAAAAAATGGTAAATTAAGAAACTGCATGTCCAGCTCTAGAGATACAGGAGAAACTACACAGTTAAGTACCATGTTGTTTTTCTCTCCACATTACTCCCAGGTGATAAAACACATGCTTCTTCATCAGTTGTAAAAATTACCCCCCAGATCTGGACAGTGGTGATGAAGCTAATCTAAGACTGGTTTACTTTTCATAAGTAAGCAAACAGCAGTGTAGCAGACATTGATTCACACACAAATGTGAGCAGCTTTGTTTCTCTGACAGTTGCTTTAAGAACTGGATGTGAATGAACAACGCCAACAGAAAGTAAATTGAGGAAGGATGGAGGTGATGCTTATGCAAAGAGAAATGCATACTGAAGAACAGGACATCTAATGCCATCTGATCACTGTATCAGTCTTCAGGTGTGGAGTGCGTCTGTAGGTCTTGTAGCTCCTGAAATCCCTAATTGTACTGCAGAAAGCAAAGAAATGCACAGAATTTTTTTTCCACCATGTCAGGAGATGGAGTTACATTTATCAAAACTAGGAATGACCATATTTGACTGAAATTTTACATCTCCTTGGTGTCATATTTTTCCCAGAAAACGCTACCCTTTGCCTCACTGCCTGGCGAGTACAAAGACTGAAGACTGCACAGCCAAAGATTGCTTCTGCCATCTTTAAGAAAACGATCTAGTTTACCTGACATGTCACCACAGTGTCTTGATGCATGAGGATTTTGGTTTTGCTCTCCTTCTCCAAAATACCATGTACCTTTTGTTTGCATGAAGATTAAATTAGTTTCCTTTGATGTTGAACATTTGCAAATATTTTTTTAAAAGGAGACCTTAAATTGGGAAATATTTTGGTCTGGGAAGATAAGAATATTTAGAAAACTTGACAAAGAACTTTTGGAGGCTTTAAAGTTTTCCTTAAACAAAGATCTTAGTACAGTCCCTGTGAAATTGAAAAATACTTCTTCAGGGTATCTGCATTTGTGTCGTACAGAGTTTGGTTAAAAACCAAAACAAAGCAGTTTTTGCTTTGTATAGCATACTGGTTTTAGTACTGGTTTCCTGCTAGTTCTTTAAATCTGCTGTGGCTGCACAGGAATTTATTATACACTGTATATTTGAATCTGTAAAGCTAGAAGATTGCACCAGATGAAATAGCATTATTATTTGGCAGAGAAAACATTGGTGTGCACTAACAGCATGAAATTGCTTATCACTTACCAGGAACACAAAACATTTATATGCAAATGAATGTAAAAAATAGACCTACTTTACCCGTGAATGATTCGATTCCTCTTAAGAATTATGCCTTTTATCTTCATCTTCTTGCCATTTCTCACAGAGAAATGCTTTCCTTTGCCCTTATCACCAGTCAGATCTTGAAACTGCTTTTGTCGGTAGTAGTGAATATTAGACTTAATCACCGTAGTGCTAAATGAGGAAGACTTCATTTTGGTGTGGAGGTTTGTATGTCCTGAAGCTGGGATTTATTGTTAATATCCTGCACGCTTCCAGCAGAAAAATTACTTACCCTTTTTACTATGGCCCTTTGCAAAAAGTTCTGCTTATATATTATCTGCCTTCAGCCTCAGCTGACTTAACTGCAGAGAGGGAAATCCTGAAGTCCATCAGCAGATCAATGAAGCTAAGGAGTTAAAGGGTTTCTGACAGCTCATATAGATCACTCGGAAAATGTTTGTTGCTGCTGTTAGTAGCAACATAGACTGTGCTTTGCACAGCTGTGCTTCACACAGAGCTTGAGCAAACCCTGGGGTACGGCAAAGGCAGTAAAAGTCTCTGTGCAAAGGGTGAATGTCCTTCCTCCCATCCGCCTGAGAATCCCTGATGTATCACACATACTTTTCTTACTCTCTTTTCTCTTTGCGCAGTTTGCCAGTTTTTGGGAGGTATGAAACATATGCCCCAATTTGGAGTCATAACATGGTTTGAAGGGACCTTTACATCTCTAACCCCCTAGTTAAAAGCAGACTACGTAAAAAGGTTGCTAGAATGCAAAATGTTTCAAAGAAGGTAGCGTATTCATAGCAGTTTACTTATTTCCTCTTTTTCTTTTTTTCTTTTCTTTTTTTCTAAAAAACCCAACTGATTAGCTCTTACTAGGTGAGATGCTCATAACTGAATATGTAGCTGGTACTTTGAATCCTGGAGAAATAGGAGCACTTGGCTGGTCAGGGTCAAAATTACATGAGAAAGTAGAAAAACAAAAGAAATAATGAGCACTTGGTCTTGCAGAGTCTGATGATTGAATAAGAGTAAGAAGAATAGTTTATGTAATTGCTCTATTAGTGCTACAAAGCATGACCAGGGCTTGGCTTTTTGATGTGTTGCTTGATTGTGCTGTAGAGAAAAAAGGGCATTTTTCTCAGGAAAGGGGACGATTATGATTATGAATCTTTCCCGTGCTCTGCAGGTCTGTCAGTATTGTCCACCAGAGTTTTTTTCTGACTGTAGACATTTAGGACAAATAACTATAGTCTCTGAAACCATCTGCCTTTTGATCAGTATATGCTTAATAATTGCAATAAATGAAGTGTCATTCGAGCTATTCAGCTTTTTCTCCTTATCTACTAATTCTGTGTTTATGAAACAGATGTGTAAGGATCATGTGCTGTGCACTTCTAAATTACCCCATATGTCAGTGCTATTTGAAGGCGAGATAACCTTAGTGTTGGCATTTCGTGAGGCTGGAGGAAGGGCCGTTAGAAATGCATGCTGTAGGCAGATCTGATGAGGTATAAAGTTACATAAGGCACCTTCCATATGACAAGCTGTGTTCTCAGTTGCTCGCAGTGTTGGGTTGGTAAGCTATCTGCCTCGTACTTTGTGGGATGTGTTCAGCCAAGTGTTTTGGAGAATAAGGTTCAGATGCATTTTGTTCATTTTAAAAAACAACTTTGGAGACAAAGGTTGGAGTTCTTCTTGGTGGATTTTTGGCTGTCCCAGATTTTGAAATGGCCTGGTTTTGAAATTGCTGCCATGTGCTGTGATATTCATCTGACACTGTTTTGATTACAAAATGTCATTTCATGAAAAAACTTCTCCTGGCTTACGGAGAACTGAGGACTCTATGAACTTCACTGTTTGCAGGTTGCTTGTTTAAAAGCAATAAATATTACATGCAGAAAGATGGTCAAGAATTAAATATGGAAGATACTAGTACTGAAAATAGTGAGGAACAGAATTAAGCTTGCCTGAGGTTATCTTAAGTCCATTTCTTAGTAGCCACAGACTATCCTTACCTAAAACTCCTGTGTCGTCTGTGAATCAGTGGAAAAGGACTTTTAAAAAAGTTTTGTTAGAGAGAAAACAATTTCATCCTTTTGATTGTTATCCATAATACTGAGAGATAGCAGGCATAACCGAGAAGTTATATATTTTTTATACATAATTTATGGTATACTGCACATAATTTATTACGCAGTAAAGCTGTCTGGACTATATTTGTCTTTTCAAAAGGTTGCCATTTTTTTCCTTCTTTAAAAAATAATGTTTGTGTGTGTGGCAACAAATATTTGCCAAAGAAAAATAAACCTTTACCGTCTGTGGTTTATATAGTCATGGCTGCTTTCTCCAGAGGAGCAGCACAAATTAATCGATGTGAGCACTGCTGTCTGCAGTGGAGAATCTTCTCTGCCTGCAAAAATTGGCTTTATTTTCCTTTTTGCCCCCAAGCACCAGTGTTGCAGTAGTATCTTCAGTTCCCATCTCGGTGTTTTCTCAGTGGGAGTTACTGCTCGTCTCTCCACGGCTTTTGTTCCACATGGTTTCCAGCAGCTTTCTGGGCTGAAAGAGACAAAACAAAGTTTTAGGAAGGTAGGCAGAGGGGCCATACGCTCATTACTCTATCTTGGGTTGTTTGTAGGAGTCAAATGATGTCCTTAAACTTGATGTGGCCTTTGTGCTTGGAGATGGAGAGGCATTTGTGGTTGCATGGAAGTTGTGATCAAGACATCCTTTTCTGGGGAATTCTGGATTAGTTAACAGGACTGGATCTATGTCTCTGCTGAATACTGTGTTTAGATGCGGCTTCTTTTGGTATCTGAGCTTGGCTTTTTTAGATAGCCAAGATGTCTTTGCACTTATAATGGGTGCCATAAAATACCCTAAACTAAAGGTTTCTGCAGTCTCCTGACACCCTGGTTGAGCCATCAGAGATAGTACCGTTTGAGTTAGGAATGCTTCAGACCCAGTGTTAGCAGTATGAGGCGTACCTCCCTGCTAATAAAAGCTAAGGGAATTTAACACAGAAAGATCAGAGCTCTGATTCTATTTTATTTTTTTTTAATTGGAGGGGGAATGAACAACTAATGAATATTGATCAAGCTGATCCAAAAAAATTTCACTTTACTTTTAAATTTTGCTTCCTACTTTGTGGTGCTGGTGCAAGGATGGGCTGTCAGAGGGACTAGACTGTCTCCTCTCAGAAAAAAAAACAAAAAAAAATGTAAAATTCATCAGTGGTGATTAGAGCGGCTGCTTGTCAGCATGTGAAGAAAAGAGCTACAATTCATCACTTTCACTGTCATGTGAAGCCACAGAAAAGTAATTAGCAGGTAAATGTCTATTAATAGCTCCCACCACCTTTAGTTCTAACACCTGCTGACAAGCTATTACTCTGTGTAGCTTAGCTTCATCAAGTTCTTGTTTTGTGATTGCCAGAAGAGACTCCATTAGAGCCATTTCTGTTGAGGTGGGATGTCTCTGAAGAGACACTTGTTTCGTGGCCTCTTGTTGAGAAAGCGGATGCGCAGACTTGCTTTGCTTATCATAATCTCTACAAGCATGCAGAGTGTTCTTTGTGGGTCCTTCAGTGACTGTGAATTTATTTTGGCTAACGAAAGCCACATAACTTGTGTCAGTGCCGGCTAAATGCAGAGAAGGGGAAAATAAAGAATTGTCTCCTTTGCCTGCAATTATCTTCATATGTTGCTTGAAAAGAAACGCAGTGTAATTCTAAGAAAATGATATTGTTAATAGTGTAGTATCACATATAAAGTATGATTAAACTTGGCAGTTATTATTTGAGCAAGCTTTTTTCCAATACTAGAACATGCAACTCTGTTCATTTTTAATGTGGGCCAGAAATATTAGTGATAAACAAAGTGGGGATTTTGTTAGCTTGGCTGCTGTTCTAGGATCCTTCTACTTGAGGGTATCAATAAACACAGCTGCTCAAAAATATATTCTGCCTGAAATTTATCTCTGTGCTGTCCGTCCCTGGCTTTATCTGTTCTATATTACAGGTGGAAACTTTACCAAAATCAGTGCCTTTCCTCATATAAGACTGGATTTTTATATGTAGCTTAGGCATTACATTTGTCCCTCTTTCTTATGTTAAGCAAACCACACATACTTGACGTATATGTGTGAAAATAGATGTTGGATCTGTTAATATTATGTCTTCCTTCTCACATATCTGATGGCAAAAAAAGACAGCTGAAAAAAAAGAGTATATCAGTAGGAGGCCATCACTTGAAATGTTAGCAAGAGGCCACTACCTTTTTATAGGAATTGATTTCCCAAAGAACCATATGCATATGCATATTTTCTTGTTGTGGAATAAATTTTTGAGTATTGTTTTGTTCAGCCCACAGTGTTCGATCTTTCAGGTTTTCTTTTTGCTGGTGCTTTACTTTCTGGTGGGACTGGAGGCCTGTACGCTGCCTATCGGGGTTCCCGCCGTGGTGGGCATGGCCCACCTGTGCAGCCTGGTACCCAGCACCCACCTTTCTAAGTGCATGAAGTACAGACGAGGTGATGAATCTGGGAATAGAGAATGAGGGAGGTCAAATAATTTCAAGGGTTGTCAAGGAAGAATGTTGGGATCCAGCCTGGGCACTCAGCTTCTTAGGAACAGGCTTCTGCATAAAGAAGTTCAACATTGCGGATGACACCAAGCTGAGTGGTGTGGTTGATGCCCTAGAAGGAAAGGAAGCCATCCAGAGGGATCTTGACAGGCTGGAAAGATGGTCCCGGGGGAACCTAATGAGGTTCAACACTGCCAAGTGTAAGGTGTTACACTTGGGCCGGAAGAATCCCAGACATAGATACAGACTGGGAGAAGAGCTTCTTGAGAGTAGCCCTGCTGAGAAGGACTTGGGGATTGTGGTGGATGAGAAACTTAACATAAGCCAGCAGTGTGCTCTTGCAGCTCGCAAGGCCAATGGTATCCTGGGCTCCATCAGAAGAGGGGTGGCCAGNGCTGGAGCACCTGCCCTACAAAGAGAGGCTGAGGGAGCTGGGCTGGTTCAGCCTGGAGAAGAGAAGGCTGCAGGGGACCTCATTGCAGCCTTCCAGTACCTGAAGGGAGCTTATAAGCAGGAGGGGATTCAACTTTTTAAAAGGGTAGATAATGGCAGGACAAGGAAGAATGGATTAAAACTAAAGGAAGGAAGGTTTAGATTAGATATTAGGGGGAAGTTTTTTACAGAAAGAGTGGTGAGGTGCTGGAACAGGCTGCCCAGAGAGGTGGTGGATGCCCTGTCCCTGGGAGTGTTCAAGGCCAGGTTGGATGGGTCCCTGGGCAACCTTGTGTAGCTCCAGGCCTGGAGGTTGGTGGCCCTGCCTGTGGCAGGGGGGTTGGAGCTCTATGATCCTTGGGGTCCCTTCCAACCCATGCCATTCTATGATTCTATGATTCTGTGATTTGATTGTGTTGGAAACAATGTGGCCCAGTGAGGACCTCTGTCGCCAGCTCGTGGTCAGCTGTCGCTCCCCCTGTGTTTGGGGGAGGTGAGCGCCATGTTGTGCAGGTGTTGTGGGGCTCTCTTGAGGTGGGATTTTGGTTTGGCTGATCTGTAAGACACTTTGTGTGACATATCTTTCAAATTCAGTATCTTTCATTTGTTTCTTCCCCTGTTAACTTTGCCAAAATGGACTAGATGCTCAAGAAGCAGGATGAAATAAGAACAAACCTGCTATTTTTTTCCACCTACTCCTACCCTGTCCTCCATCTCCATTGTGCTCTCTCAGCCACAGAAAGTAGAGAAAAATGCAGCAAAACCAAATTTATTTTTATCTGATGTTTATCTAATTTGGACTGATTTAATAAGTTATTAGTTATGAGCCATTTAGCTGCATAATAAAGTACATTTCACTTTTGCATCCTAATTTATTGTTTTCATCTTGTAATTCTTTATTTATAACCTATCTGTTGTATAATTGCTATCGAATATTTACATGGTGGAAAAGTCATTGCTCAAATGTAGTTTGTCTAATTTGGAACTGAGCGTGGTGGCAGAGGATGGTGCCTACACAGAAATTGCACAGTTGAGAAACATACCCACAAAGCCTTCTATGCCCCAAACGTTGAAAGCAGAAATTTTTAAAATGCAACCATAGTGTGAGGTCACCTCCCCCTTAAGTCCCGAAGTGCATCCTCTGCTGTGGAAAGATAACTGTCACTTAAGCGGCTCCCTTCCAAAGTGTGCTTGGTTTATAAGCATGAAGAAGGGCTGGCTGGAAGACAGCAGATGAGCTGTGTGCTGAAGTCCCTCCTTTCTGCAGTGCTCTCCCACTTGCTTGGGAGTGGATGTTGTGGGAGAGCTGGGGACTCATGGGAGGTGGCTTCAGTGTAATCTTCCTGCAGTCCTTGTATAATTAAAGAGGAGATTAAGTTCATTTAGTAGATGGTTCAACAAGGCTAAGAGCCAGGTCCTGCACTTGGGTCATAACAACCCCATGCAATACCACAGGCTTGGGGATGAGTGGCTGGAAGGCTGCCCAGTGGAAAAGGACCTGCGGGTGCTGGTTGACAGATGGCTGAACATGAGCCAGCAGTGTGCCCAGGTGGCCAAGAAGGCCAACAGCATCCTGGCTTGTATCAGAAATAGTGTGGCCAGCAGGAGTACAGAAGTGAGTTTCCCCTGTACTGCACTGGTGAGGCTGTACCTCCAGTGCTGTGTTCACTTTTGGACCCCTCACTACAAGAAGGACATTGAGCTGCTGGAGTGTGTCTAGAAAAGAGCAGTGAAGCCGGTGAAGGGTCTGGAGCACAAGTGTTATGAGGAGCGGCTGAAGGAACTGTGGTTGTTTAGCCTGGAGAAAAGGAGGCTGAGGGGGGAGACCTTATCACTCTCTACAGCTCCCTGAAAAGAGGTTGTAGCCAGGTGGGGGTTGGTCTCTTCTCACAAGTGACAAGTGATAGGAGGAAAGTAAATGGCCTCAAGTTGCACCAGGGAAGGTTTAGAATGGATATTTCCAACCAAAATGGTTTGGATTAGGAGCATGACAACTGCTGTAAATAATGCCTCCCCCTGTCTATGTCTGTTGTGTTGTGTTGTGTTGTCTGCCCATTCCCCTCATTTCCTATGGAAAAAAGACTAACGTAAATAAGCTTCAGCAGTCTTAAAGTGGCATTGGCAAATGCATCCCTTCTCCCATCTTTTCTCCTTGTGGACAAATTAGCATGGGGACCAAAACAGGGGGCCTGGTATGAGAGCTGGTGAGGTCAGGGGATGTCATTAGGCAGTAGACTTTTCTTGTCGTAGGAAATACCACAAGTATCTTTTATAGTAAGTATCAGTAACTAGTGAGCACCCCAGGCTGTAAGTCTGTGATGTGGTTAAGGCAAGGAGCACCTCCAGTCCCCCTTTCTCTTACAGGAGTAGTAAGATCAAGTCTATGCAATTGCTTATTCCTTTGCAAAGGCAAAATAGTATCTCTTGAAATATATCAAATATTCTTTGCATGTGTGAGTAAAACAAATCTATTCTAGACATAAGAAATCACTGACGACACTATGTTGTATTGTCACTATTTTCTACTGCCATTTCAGCAACATTTGTATATTTGAAGGATTTTCAGGTATTATTAATACTTCTGCTTAATTATTTCTGTCTCTGTTGCACAGCCAAGGAACGTCATTAATGTTTAAGGGCTTGACTCTTAAAAGCCAGCGAAGTTTACAACTTGACTTTAAAAGGGCAACACAAACATTGAGCAGAGTAATGCTGTTCTCTGGTCTGTGATTCCGGTGGTCCTTTACCGCTAAAAAAGTGATGAGCAGCATGCTTCTTTCACTGAAGCCAATGCACGCAATTTGGGGTCACACTACGTCCATACTCTGTACTTCTGATAGTTGCAAGCCCTCTTGTCTGATGTGATCTGTGTCCTGAATATGAACATGAGGGTCTGATCCCTAATCATCTAATCTACTGAGACAACTGTCCGATCTACTGAGAGTGATGCAGTGCTTTGGAAATCAATCTTCCAGACTAGGGTTTTTCTTCATTTTGAGATGTTTTTCTCTGTGCACTTAAAACCAGCTAAAAGATCACTCATAATTTTGCTCATCTTTTGTTCTATTTTTATGCACTTTAGAAACAGAACATGCCATACATTTAAAAACTAATGAGTGGGTGTATTTCTACCTTAATTATTAGGAATGGTGAAGTTTTGAAGCAGGAGAGCAGTCTTGCTGCTCTCGGTACTTCATGTTCAGCTGCAAAGCTAACTTTTCTTCCCTTTGTCTTTTTTTCAATGCAGAACTACGGTTTGGAAACAGAAAATCTAAAAACCCTTTCTCATAAACTGAATGCATCTGCCAAAAACCTGCAGAACTTCATCACTGGGAGAAGGAGGAGTGGTCACTATGATGGGAGGACCAGCCGCAAATTACCGAACGATTTTCTGACATCAGTAGTGGATCTGATTGGAGCAGCTAAAAGTCTGCTGGCTTGGTTGGACAGGTAAAATCTCCCAAATGTGTCACAGGTAACCAGTTCACGCACATGCACAACCCCCAACTTCCTTACAAAATGTAATGTAGACATTAAAACAGAAGCAGAGTTTGTTTACAAATTCTCAGGGAGAGTTTGTAGTGATTTTTTTTCTTGTCAAGTCAGCATGTGATCCAGAGAGCATTTCAGCACAATACTTGGAAATGTACCACATCCCCACAAATATCTGGAAATACGATATATCAATAGGGTGGCATCATTAAGTTATATACATACTCTTTTATTAATACAGAACACCCCTTTCACATAACTTTGATTCCCTGTTCTCATAGTATCAAATTCACAAAACTGTGATCATACTTTTTCTTACATAGGTGTCAATTTATGCTTCCATTGCACGTGCATGTGTGTGTGTGTGTGTGTGTGTGTAAACAGGCATGTTGCTTTTCAGGGTTGTTTTAACTGCACCTCTGAAACTGTGGATGCAACTAGAACTGTCATACGCTTCTACCTCTATTACCTAGGAAGCATGTGGGACCAGGACATAAGTGCTGTCCTTTACGAAATCTGTAGTGACATTTTTCTAGTGGTAACAAGAGCAGTGAGCAGGTATCTTAAGATGATCATTGAAAGTCCTGAAGTGGTTAAAATTAACCTATCTGTTATGTTTTTATAAAATTCATCATAGTGCATTTTTATCAGCAAAAGTAAAACACAGATGAAGTTTTTGTTCGAGTATGATCTTTGTGTAATTCTTAAAATTCAACAAAAGTGTTTGGATTTATTACTCTGGGTTTTGTTGTGTTTCATTTTCCTGAGGAAAACTGGCTTCTGTCCCATAAATGATTTCCATATGAAAGGTTTAGGTAAGGCATGAATCTTTTCCAGTACGTAAGCTGAACTCCAAATTCTTTCTTTTGTTCAGTAGACTGTAGCTACCACTGCTGCTTCTTTTCTCCTCCCTTTCTAGCTTCCCTCCAAATTTCAAAAATCAGAGTACCTAAAATTGGGCTCCTAAATTTCTATTTAGATGTCAAATATTAAATGTGCAGAGAAGCAATGCAGTATCATGGAAAGACTTTAGCATTGACTTAAAAAATTGAAATATGTATTTACCTCTGTCTCTGGCTTGTTCTTACTCATAAGACCTGTGGGCTTCACTTTTTCTCCCTGCAAATAATTTTAGGCAGAGAACAGCATATAATTCTGGGTTTTAAAATGGAAGGAACAGCAGGAAAAAATGTCCTTTTGCATAGGAAGATCAGTGTTTGCTCCTTCTTTCTATTTAGAAATAATCGTGTCTGTTTTCTTATTGGAATTGTGGATAATGGGTAAAGACTTTTAGTTACAAAGTTGAGATTATTTTTTTTTCTGCATAAAACATTCTGGTGTTAAAAAAGTAAACTTTCACATATATGCATTTAACCCATTGAAAAACAAGTTAAGAGGTTTGGCATCTTAAAATGAAATTAGCAGTTGAACTTCAGGAAGAAAGTAGTTGTTGATGCTAGGAAACATCTGCATTTGAGCACTAATGTGTCACTGTGTCCAAATTATGCACTTCTAGCATTGAAAGACAAATCCAGTCGCGAGAATTTTTTTGTAGCTTGGAAATGTGTTGAGAATTACCTCTTAGTAAAATTATATTTGCAAAGGCAGCTATTTGTCAAAGATGATTCTGTTACTGAGTTTTAGTGTTGGTGGGGGAGATCTCTAAATAATTTCTAAAAACGTGCATGTCAGTTCTACTCCCAGAAAAATACGTGATGACTTACGCATTTATCTGAAATGACAGCTGATCAGACCCAGGAGTGCCAACAAGTTAAAAATGAGGGCGGCCATGGTGGCAGCCCACTTTTGGTGGTATTTTCCTTAGTGTCCAAATATGGCTTCCTAGACTGGATATTTTAATTTCATTCAGATTTCTGGGATCTCTGTGGCTTAACCACCTGGTTTTGGTAAACGCTTTCAGTAACTTTTTATGGCTTTTCTGATTTATGAGGGCGCAGAGTTGGGTTTTTTTAGGTCAGTTTGTTCTTCCCTTTTTGGGAAGCCCCCAAATGAGGATGATGGCAGGGCGATGACTGAGTTTTTCTCGGGAAGTGGGACCACTGGAGACTGATGGGATTCTGCCTCTTGCATTCTTTCTAAGAAGCTATGGGGCCACTAGGGGGAGATAGAAAGATTTTTTAAAATAGAATGTTTAAAGTCAGGAATATGGATTTAGTTTTATTCTGCACAGCTGTTCCTATTAAACCTGGGCCCCAAATCTTAATGGGTTGGTTGGTTTCTAACACCAGTTCCATCTCTGGGGCCTGAGAGCAGGGAGAGTAAACCAGCAGGAGGAATAAGGATATCCAGACCATGTAAGATCCTCACTGGGCTGCCCCTGTGCAAATGGTTTGCAGGTCATGCTTGGAGAAAGCAGCTGTCAGCAGCTCTGAGTTGCATGGAAGAGACCTGATGTGGTTCTTATGTGTAGGGAATAGCGATGTCTCTGTGACTTGTGCTTCGCTTGCTGCTCTAGCAAACCTTTATTAGGATGTTTCTGCAAGACGCTTGCAATCGATAAGGACCTTGTTAGGCCAGGCACAATTACCAGAAAGAGTGTGAGAGTTGTGATTTGCTGAGTTACCTCCTCCATGGCTCTTGCAGCAGCACTGTGCAGTGCCGATCCAAGGACGTTTTCTGTTCCAGGTCTCTGCCTGGAGCAGTCCTACTTCCAGATGTATGTCAGAGACGAGTTGTGCTGAAAATTCGGGTAGTTTTTATGGCCAGGCTTTAAAAATCGTCTGGTTTAGTTTCATTACAGACTGGAAAACTTAGTAGAAAATTCTCACCGTTTTCAAAAGAGATTGGCTCATGATTTTGAGGACCATAAAATAGCTCTCTAATAGTGTCCGATAAAGAAATTGTCATCACACTAATAGATCATTTCCTTAAAATTCTCAGATTAATTTTAACTTCTTGTTACTTTCTCAGCCCACAAAATCGATCTTCTCTCCCAGAAGACTTAAAAAATGTTTATGTTATTAATGTTTTTTATACTTTCCCTAATCTTCATAATCTTCCAAGCCAATTTGCTGATGAGATTGCTGCTCTTTTGAAAAAATGTGAGAGTTTTTTGTGAGAGTATGGTGCATTTCCACTTGACACCTAACTTAGCTCTTAGGCTGATGGAAAACCACACTTTAGGCCGCAGCAAAAAACTACTTATCTGATATTCAAAGCAACTTTGCAGTGAAATGTTTGCAGTGATACTTCCCAAGTATTAGAGAATAATATAGACAGTCATCCAGGTGTTCTAGACTTCTAGCTAAGATCCCTGGTTTTCTTTTCAGTCTTTATTCCTGTAATCCATGAAATTTGTATTCTTTGGAATAGTAATATATGGCATCTTTCTGAATCCTCCTTCTTCTCTGACGTGTCAGGTTCTTGGAAATTCTCCTGCTGTTTATAGGTCCGACACACTCCATACTGGGGGAGACACCTCAGTGCTTCCTGCACAGTGTGTTGCCTTTGCCAAGTTTCTATATAGTAGTTCTGATAAATGTATTTCTCAAACTTTCATTTGAATTACAACGAAAAAAACCCACAACTTTGCCTTCAATGTCTGAGCAACTTATTTTATATAATTTTATTATTTGGTATAAAAGCAGGAGAGAGATAAATAATGTTAAGCAGCATTCTGGTCACACAAGGAAAATTATTCTTTGTACTCTTGACCATAAAGTACAGTACAGGCTGGAAGCCAAGTGGCAAATGTAATGAGTACAGATTTTTTTTTTTCTTTTTAAGTACAGTGTTTAAAAATATAAAATAGATAGTCAAAGGTCTAGGAAAACTGGAATGCTGACAATCAAAAGAAACATAGTTGAAAGGAAAATAACCTGAATATTTAAATAAAACCATTAGAAGGAATTAAGAAAAAACACAATTGAAAAATGTATGCAGGTGATCTAAATATAAAAATTAAGGTTAAAAGTTTTACGTCCATCAAGCTAAACATAAAGTCTAAGTGTATGATTAAAGTAAGATCGTTGTTATGAGTTTACTACTGTGGAGTCACAAGATGAGTGCATTGCAATTTAGTGGCATAAAGATATCTCTAACCTCATAAACCTATTTTTTCTGTACAGTATAAAGTCCAATATTATCTGCACATTTAATTGAAATTATACATATTTATTTTTGTTAATCCCAGCTCTTACAGCACAGGTTTGCAGTCCACCTGAAAATCACTTTGTAAAAGTACTTTTTTGTGTGTGGATGTGTCAGTGTTTACTACCTCTCTGACATTTCTGAATAAGATACACATCACCTCTCCGTGGCTTTCTTGCTTTAAAAACACAGTGAACTCAGAGAGGATTTTGAGTACCAAACTACTTTTTTCTTCTTTAACAAAATTGTGTTAGGATTTTACCATGTTACTCGCATCTTCAGTAACACCTGTGAAAACTTCCCAGTTTTCGTCCAGAGGCAAATATGAACTGAAAAGTAATGCTATCATAGGGCTCCCAGAAAATTCTGAGCTCCAAGTTAAGAGCATGTCTCAATGCTTACAACTTAGTTTCTCTCTGGTTAAGATGCAGCCAGCTTTTACACTGTACTTGCATCTCATTCCTTTTCTACTAATTTGCTACTATTGGTTGTACTATGAAATTCTGATGAGTCCTGAGTGAAGGGTGCTCAGATTAATCCAGCAGTTTTTATCCCAGAATTTACCAAACCATCTGAGAGACGGACAGACAGAAGGTTGTATTTTCATGAGAATTTGGCACAACACTGGCTGTTGATTTTGTCTCCTAATGACTCAGAAACTGCCGCAAAGTGAAGGCAGCTTTGTGAGCTAAAGTATCTTTTACACATCCTTTCAACAGCCCCATTTTCCCCCTTTGTGTTTTTCTTTCATGGGACAGCTAGATTTAAGAGGTAGAGAGCTCATTACTACAGTCTTAACTGGGATGAACTGTAATGCTCTTTGTGGAAGAGGAGGGATCCTTAGGGGACCTCACCAGGGGTGACATTTGGTGGCAACTTCATGAGCTCACTCTTTTCCCATCTCATCTCTTGCTCTGCCAGCACACAGCTTGTTTGCATTCCTTGCGTCTGCTGGTGCCATCTTCTGTGTTGCTCTTGGGTTGATAAGTTGTGTTCATTCACCTCCGCCACACTTCTGCCTTTGCCAGCCAGACCCCCTGGAAATCTGTAGTTTCCGCTGGCTGCACTAAGCAGGAAGAATTTCTGAGTTGTGCTTCTGGGCTCTCTGCTCCTGCCTACCCTGCAGGGCTCAGGCTGTACCTGAAGCAAGAGCTCCTCAAACTGTGTGTCTCGTGCAGCATCAAGAAGAATGTTTTCAATCTTAGGAAATATCAGTATAAGCTATAAATGTGCAGACTTAGATAACTAGGAGTGAGGAAGGGATGGCTGTTCTTAGGGCTTTAATTGAGTCTTCATTAAAGACACAACTAATATAATGCAGTAGTTTATTTTTCAATTAAGAAATTAAGAAAATATAATCAACTTCCCTTGAGATAACTGCCACAACATTTTGCGTCTGCTCTTGTGTCACAGATTTTAATGGTCGTGAATTAGGATTTGTCAGGGATCGCTGGATTTATTTTTTTTTGGTGTAATGTTTGACTCAGCCATCTGTGTGGGCAGTGATTCAATATGTCTTTCACAGTAACTCTCCTGAATCGCTTGTTTTTCACCCTAGCACTATCCCCCTTTTGGAAATAAAAAACTTAAAACTGCTGCTGTGGGTTACACTGAAGCCTAAGTAGTAGGAACAAAGAGATCTTGTGGAGATAGTTTTTGTATTCCAGACTTCCAGCGTTGTGGCCAGAGAAAAGCTAGCAGGCTGACAAATGTGCGCCAGTCTGACTAATTTACCGCTGCTGTCTGGATACATGATACATGGACAAAATGGAACAAGGAGATGCATAAAAAGCCCAACTGTAAATAGAAATTTTTGGTCATACAAAAGATATGAGTCAAACTCCTGACAGTTAGTAGTAAAATGTGAAATTTCAGGGTAAAAGGGGTTTCTGGCAAGTTTGTGTCCACTTTTAGGGCCATTTGTATAGTGGTGGGGTGTAATCCTCTGACCCCAGGTGGGCAAGTCCTTTTGTTGTGGATTTAAATGTGCTAAGATTCTGCAAAGCACTTATATGTATGCATAATTAAGGTTAAAACCTGTGCCTAAAGTTAAGGACATCTGAATGCTTTGGTGGCTACATCTGGACAGCAGAACAGGTCCTCCAAGCCTCGCTCTGGGCCGTGTAGATGTTTTTTGGTGGTGCTCTGTGGTCTCCAGAGAAGTGATGCCCGCAGTGATGTAAACGCTGTTGCTTATATATGAACAGATCTACGTGCTGAGGTTCAGCACCCCTTTTAAGCTTGTTTTGTATGAAAGCACAACAGCGGCAGAACACATTTCCCACTCAAAAATGGATCTCCCTCTTTTCACCACCGTGACATACACAATGCATATGCTTTCTTCTACTGTAGGTAAAATGTGTCCAGCTGGATTTCTTTGTCTCATTGTTTTCGGTGAATGAGCCTTCGTGAGGTTTATGGAGTGACTATTTTGTAGTGCTAAGTAAAGAGGAGACCATTCATTGGGGAAATTATGCTTGAATGTTTGCAAGCCCATAACTCCTTACAAAGAAAAGCGTTTTGGAGTCTCCTTTATGAGAAACTTCAGGCAGTCCTGTTATCTGTGCTGTGTTTCGCTTGTCCTGACCGGGTAGATCTGGTTTGCACGCAAGGCGGTGATGGAAAACAAATGAAAACCCCAAAGAAAAAGAAACAAAAGGAGTTCAGCAGTTCTTTACTCACCACACAAATAATGCATTTTCTATCAATTGGCTTTCAGTCTTAAGCTCCCGAATCTTGTGTTTCCTTTATACATTTCCCCTTATGCCTGTTTCAGTGGTATGCCAAACCTGCCAGTGCTGCCTAAGAATGCTTATGGGCCTTACCCCTATTGTGCTGCTGGAACAGCTGTAAATGTTTAACAGAACACTCACTTAAAGAATTCCTTTATCCAGTGTGAATTTTACTGCATTCCTCCCTGATTCTACATAAAGCAGTTCCATTAAAAACACAAATAAAGTGTTTGTTTCATGAAAGCCTGAAACTATGAATCTTAGCCAGATCTGGCACAAATACGTAGGCAATATACTGTACATTCGGGTTTTTATTTAAGCTTATTTGGTTACTTTTGAAGACTGAGTTGCATTACTGATTTGGTTGCCTCTCTATTTAAAGATTTTGGACTATTAAGTTTAATCGAACTGCTCTGAGGATGTTTTCCCTAGTTAGGATGCTAATGTAAGTATGCTTGCTATTGGTTTAAAACCCCTCAATTGTCTATTTTTATAAAATAGCTCAGTACTACAGCTAGTAGCAACATATGATTAACTTTTATTTTAGGAAAATGCTTTTGCTAACAGCAGTCTGTATTTGTCCAAAACACAACTTTAATTTAAAGTGAAATAGTTTTTTCTATACATAATTTTCCCCTAACTGAATGTTATGTGAAGAAGAGAGAGGAGGAGGCTGAAGCATAAGAGGGTGAAAATGTTGATAATGTAGAAATACTGAGTGTATGCATCTCCTTCACAATAATCTTTTTTTTAATTGTTTGGGAAGGATTTTCCTTCACGTGCAGTCAGCAGTTATGAGCATTAGTAGCTGTTGAATTCTATTATTTCTTAATTCTGTAAGGGGATTAGCTGTGCTATATTGGTGTAGCTAGCTTTTCTACCAATCCTTCAGGGTGGCTTTATTAATTAATGTTAGATAATTATTTTTTTTATTGTGAAAGATGCTGATAGTGCTAAAGATTTTAATTAGGTCTCAGTTCATAAAAATGTATACATACATGTGTATATGTTTCAGCCTGCATTACCTGGTCCTGGTTTCAGCTGGGACAGAGGTAATTTTCTTTCTAGTAGCTTGTGTAGTGCTGTGGTTTGACTTTAGTACGGAAATAAGTGCTGTTAACGCCCTGGTGTTTTAGTTCTTGCTAAGCAGTGTTTACAATTAAGTCAAGGACTTTTCAGCTTCCCCACCAGCAAGGACACATGAGCATTCTGCAGGAGGGGCTCTAGAAGCTGGGAGGGGACACAGATCAGATAGCTGACCAAAACTGGCCAAAAGGATGTTCCAATTCATATGGCAACATGCTCAGTATATAAACTGTGGAGGAGTTGGCTGAAGAGAGCTCAGGGACTAGCTTAGTATCATTCAGTGCCTGGTGAGCAGTTATGCTGTGCATCACTTGTTTTATATATTCTTCTATTAGTTTTATTATCATTATTATTATCATCATTATCTTCCTTTTCTGTCCTATTAAACTGCCTTTGTTTCAACCCACAAATTTTACTTTTTTTTGATTCCCTCCTCCATCCCACTGTGGGGGAGGGAGTGAATGAACGGCTCACTGGTTGTTTTAGCGGCCCACTGGGTTAAACCACAACAGTCCTTTTGGTGCTCAATGTGAGGCTTGAAGCATTTGAGATAAAGACAAATCCTACCAGAGTGCATTAAAACAGATTTGTTATAAGCATCCATTATATTAGTTTAATAGTCATTGATCACAGTGTTGTATTACTTGTTCTCAGGGCTGTGATGCCTAATGCCTAGCTCGCTGTATATGTTCCCTGTTGTGCTGTCGTCCATCTCTGCAAGATGGACCAAGGTTACCATTGTGTTGTACTGTGTAACACTGTGTTATGATATTATAAAATTCCTATTTATGAAAGTAATCTGGAATTTATAGTTGGCATTCTTGTCATATCCATACTTTGGGGATCCATCTCACAAAAACAATTAATAATTATACTCTTTACCTTTTCTCTTTGGAGAACCAGTCTATGGAGAAGACAAGGGAGGACACTTTCCCCTTGTTCCTTCACCTTCCCCTTCTCCTCCAGGGTAGTTACAATAGGTCATTAGAAATTTGAATATCCTTGAGATGTTCAAATCAGGATGTTCCTATTGCTGTGCTTCCTGAATGTACTTCAGGTCTTTTTTAGGGTTAAACAACTATTCAAGAATACCACCCAGAGGTATGCCCCAAGGCTGGATAGTCATGTGGGAGAATATGTGCAGGTATCTAGAGAACGTCTCACCTCCAATCCTCTGTAATTTCACTCCTGAACAACTACAAGACCCTAGTGAAGTGGTTAAATATTTGGAAAAAAATATTAAAAATTATGGATAGAATTTTAGCAAGAATGCACTCTGCCTCCACAGGGCCCCGCTTGCCTGTTACTGTTCCTTATAGGGTAAGGACAGTATCCTGTGCAGCCTAGGTGTAGTCTGCGTTAGGAGAAGACCCTCTCAAAGACCCAAAAAGGTACTGATGAGCTTTTATCATACCTGCTGTGGAATCAGAGGAAATTAAACAGCTATCTACTTTTCCCAGACTCTCAGAGGACCCTTCTGTTGTGGTGTTGCTCAGGGTCGAAGAACAACAGGTGCCAATTGCCACCACAATAGTGCACTGGCAGTAATACGTCTGCAACCAAGAACCCCTGATTCCCATCCATAAACTGATTCACCAACTGTTGAGCCAGGAAGTGATCAGCAAGACTTGCTCATCCTTTAACAGTTCAATATGGCCAGTGGGAAAGTCTAATGGAGAATGGAAACTAATAGTAGGCTGTCGCGGCCTGGATGAAGTCAGGCCGCTGCTGAGGGCTGCAGTGCCAGAGAGGCTGGAACTTCAATGTGAACTGGAGTCAAAGGCAGCCAAGTGGTATGCCACAGTTGATACTGCTAATGCATTTTTCTCAATCCCTTTGGCAACGGAGTGCAGGCCACAGTTTGCTTTCACTTGGAGGAGCGTCCAGAACACCTTCAATTGACTGCCCCAGGGGTGCATGCACAGTGCCAGCATTTGCCGTGGACTAATACAGACTGCACTAGAACAGGGTGAGGCCCTGGAGCACTTGCAATACATTGATGGCATCATCATATGGGGCAACACAGCAGAAGAAATTTTTGAGAAAGTGAAGAAAACAGTCCAAATCCTTCTGAAAGCCAGTTTTGCCATAAAAAAAAAAAAGTAAAGGTCAAGGGACCTGCACAGGAAATTCAGTTTTTAGGAATAAAATGTCAAGATGGACATAATCACACCCCAATGAATGTGATCAACAAACAGCAGCTATGTCCCTACTGACCAACAGAAAGGGAACACAAGCTTTCTTAGGCATTGTGTGTTACATAGTCCAGATTACAGCCTCTCTGTCTAGTGACCTGGAAGAAGAATGATTTCGAATGGGGCCCAGAGCAGTGACAAGCCTTTGAACAAATCAAACAGAAAAGAGTCTATGCAATAGACCTTGNAAAAAGTAAAGGTCAAGGGACCTGCACAGGAAATTCAGTTTTTAGGAATAAAATGTCAAGATGGAAATAATCACACCCCAATGAATGTGATCAACAAACAGCAGCTATGTCCCTACTGACCAACAGAAAGGGAACACAAGCTTTCTTAGGCATTGTGTGTTACATAGTCCAGATTACAGCCTCTCTGTCTAGTGACCTGGAAGAAGAATGATTTCGAATGGGGCCCAGAGCAGTGACAAGCCTTTGAACAAATCAAACAGAAAAGAGTCTATGCAATAGACCTTGGGCCAGTCTGGGCAGGGCCAGATGTTAAATATGTGCTCTACACCGCAGCCAGGGAGAATGGCCCTACCTGGAGTCTACCTCTGGCAGAAAGCACCAGGGGAAACTCAAGGCAGATCCCTGTGGTTCACTGTTCACTGCCAGTTTTGTCATATTTTGGGAAAGCATTGGAGGTGGAAAGACACCATATGAAGTCCTGCATGGTTAGTCACAGAAGCTGCTGAAGGAGAAGGTGAATTGAACCAGTTTGCAGAGGTGAAAGCACCCAATTAGCTCTGGACACTGCCAAAAGAGAAAGATGGCCAATGCTCTATATCTGTACTGACTCATGGATAGTGGCCAGTGCACTGTGGGGTGGTTACAGCAATGGAAACAGAGCAACTGGCAGCACAGATGCAAAACCATCTGGGCTGCTGAATTATGGCAAGATATTACTGCCTGGCTGGAGAAGCTGGGTGTAAAAGTACATCACATAGATGCCCTCGTACCCAAGAGTTGGGCCATGGAGGAACATCAGGTGGATCAGGCCAAAGGGATATTCCCTGTCATATGACATCATGCTCAGTATGTAATGTGTAGAGGAGTTGGCTGAAGAGAGCCACAGATCTGGAACTAGCTGGGCATCAGTTAGTGGGTGGTAAGCAATTGTGCTGTGCATCAGTTGATGATAATGATTATTATTATAATATGTAAAACATAATCATCAGCAGCATCTCAACCCACAAATTTTACTTCTTTTTCATTCTCTCCTCCATCCCACTGAGGGAAGTGAGAGAGTGAATGGCTGTGTGGTTGTTTTAACTGCTCACTGGGTTAAACCACAACAGAAATGTATAAATAATAAAACAGCTCCAAAACATGAATTTGTTTATTTCAAATACTGGTTTAAAAAATGTGGAAAGTACTACTAGCTCTGTTGTACCTGGTGGTAGGGAAACCATTTTCCTACAGGTTAGGGTCCCGAAGTTACTTCACTTAAAAATTTTTTTAAAAAGTAAGCATCAGTTATATATATATTTTTTTTTCTATGAATGAGGTATTTAGAAACTTTGAATCTCACTGGAATCTGTGGTGCCTAATAAGGTGTAGGCTCACAATGTGGGTTTGCACAGTGGAAAAATTAGAAAAGGCTCCCACTTTTCCAGTGCCATGAATCATCACAAAACATGTATTAACTTAATTATCCTTGTAACCTACTACCCCCCCTCCCAGCCCCCAATTCTGAAAGTGGTTTGAAAGTGGCTAATAGCTTTAAATGTTGGAAAGGAAAAGGCAGAAGAAAAGGTGAGAACAAAGGCAAAACCACCCTGCACATATGTGCAGAAGCATTGATGTATTTGCCAAAGTCTCCTTTCCTTAAAATATGGGGGATTGAAGGGGGAAACAAAGAATGGAAAGGAGAATCCAGCAGGGGTCTGGAAGAGGAAGGGAATGGAAAGAACATGTTGGTTAGGTGTGGCTACAGGTGTGTTTCCGTGTGGGTGTTGCAAAGAAAGAAAATCACAGGGAGATTTTGAAAGAACAACAAAAGAATTAAAAGAAACTGAGTAAAAAAAGGTTCTGCAAATAGGGAAATGTATGTGCGAAAAGGTCTTGGAAAGGAGTGGGAGAGCGGTGAGACAATGGAGCACTGAGGTCAACATCACAGCAGGAAGTGGGGCAACATGAAGCTCCAGTCCAATGCAGTTCTTCAGTTCTTGTTTAACTTAAAGAGCACTGAATTGGGCAGCAAATACGTTGAAAATTGCAGTTGTTGTCAGGGGCTTTGCTTTACCGGAGCCATAGGAGGTACCTGACACTGGAAGGTCCAAGGGACTGTGGAAGGTGTGACTTTGAAAGAAAAGAGTAGAAATTGGAAGTTGATAGAAATAGCTCAACCAATCTAAGGAAATAGGTTTTTTTTTTTTAAAGTAGAGAGAAGTGATCAAATTAAATGAGGAATTAATTCCTTTTACTTGGCCTGCTTCTAATGCCTTGAGAAGGGGAGTGTTTCAGCAGCCAGTTGAAAAGCTGACATGTTTGTAGGCTTTATTTGCATTTATACATACTGTTTCATCTGCTGCAAGTCATGCTGCATTAAAATTACAACCAGTGGATATATCATTAACAAAGAGTGCTTTTGTCAGATTGGTGTTTTATGAGATCCAGATTGTTTCTTTTATGAAATCCAATCAGTGATCCTGCAGTGAAATTTCTGTTGATATTTTGGTTGAAATTACTGACATGTTGTTATACTTTCTTACTGGACTTTCACTGTTGAAATTGAGCCATGGGATGTAATACCAAAATAGCTTTCCTTCGGTAGTAAATATTTAAAGAGAATTTTGTCCTTACCATTTCCCCAGCTGCTTGTGCAGTTGTGGCTGTATAGTTGTGCCTGTAGATTGCCTCCAGGGAAGTGGTCTGAACTGGGGAGGAGGAGGAAATGGAAGTTTGGTTTTACTGGTCAAATTTGTAGCTATACCTCAGAGAGACACCGGCAGAAACTGATGTGAGTGAGTCAGTTTATAAGCTACAGAGACCCACAGAGGAAGCAGCTCAAACATCCCTTCTGTTTTCTGCAGGACCAATCTCCATATAATACCGACCTGTCTCCTTATCCTTCCAAGTTGTGAAGAGCTTTCCAAATATTACATATTAGTTATTGATTTTTAGTAGTCTTCTCCCTCCCGGCACACTTCCTGCCTGCTTCACAAGCTGTTTTCAGTAAATCTTCACTGTGTAAACTTCAATGTAACAAAAATGAGTAGTGTCTCAGTCACTTTGCCTGCTCTTTTAATGTCAGCAAAGTTTATTAAGGGCATTTCTAATGGTCTTCACTAAGAGCAGTGATGATAATGCCATTATTTTCCTCCTGAACTGTGAAACTAAACAAAATTGTAAAAGTATGAGGGAAGATGATGCGGTATTAGAAGCCAAAGCCTACCATGTGATTTTGTTGAGAGAAATGCCGGAGGCTTTGAAATGTCAAATAGATTCCAGTTGTGTAATTTGAGGATCAAATTGTATTAACATCCGTACTTAAAGTAAAATAATATCATTTGCTGGCTTGATTCCACTCATCTTTAATAAAAGTGAGTTCATAAATGAACATGACCTTTTAAAATCAAGGTTTCAGGTAGATTTCAGAACCTATACAGCTACAATCTTGAAAGGAAAAATATTGGTATTTTTGTACATCTTGGCTAATGTACTTTTTAAAATGCAGTTATGGCTTGTAACCAAGCAGTTCAGTTACTTTTTGTCCTTTAATATACCCACATGTCTCCTGAACTGCAGTAATACCCTGCGTGTGTCTGTGGGTATGCCTGCTGTAGTGTGTACCTACTGCACAGTTGCTGCTACTTACTGCATAAAGCTGAGACTGTGAATGGTGATTGTACATCTCTGTCAAATAGCTGCTTTTGTAAGGCACCTTCTGGAAGTCACCCACATTCTGTCTGCTGAGTCCTTACTCTCTTGTTGCTTTTAT
This sequence comes from Zapornia atra, assembly GCA_013400835.1. Classification (NCBI taxonomy): domain Eukaryota; kingdom Metazoa; phylum Chordata; class Aves; order Gruiformes; family Rallidae; genus Zapornia; species Zapornia atra. The sequence continues at coordinate 154,025 of VZTU01026618.1, forward strand.
GTTTCTTAAGCTCTGCCTGGCTTCCAATTTCTGTAATTTTATTTTAAAAAGAATGCACTTTCTCCCTAGGCAGGAAGCATATGTTGTTGTATGATGCATTGCATCAAATGAAAGCTTCTAGACTTGAGTACGCACCTTAAAATTCATTCTGTCTTATGAACCATCAGGGCTGAATTGGGAGCCCTGGAGAAGAAAGAGAACATTAGAAGAAGCAGGTGTAGATAGGGAAGTTTGCAGGGGTTTATTAATGGACAGTTCCTGCACAAACATTTCTGTAATTCTGCATATGGAAAAAAAATTAATTAGAAACCTATTAAGAACCAGTAGAACTATATGTGTGGCTATCATTTGGACATGCCTATGGTAGGGTTCTTTATACTGGAAACTTGTCCTGAGCCTCTAATTAAGAAGGCATATACCAATCAGTGCTGTAAAACTCTTGAAAATATATAGGACTATGTATGCTCTAAGATGTGATGAAAGAAGGCAGTTGAGGAAGGGACTAGTCACCCAGCATTTAATTTAAAGGCAACCATACTTAAAGTATTGTTTAGAGATCTTGGCACATTGCATGACAGTAAAATCCTTGTGGTTCTTTGCCCCCTTTCTTTGTTTTAAATGTTTAAAGCAGGTACATTAGGGAGAAATGCCATCTTTGCAAAGCTAATAATGCCCATGAAACCTCATCTGTATCACCTACAAAGTCAAAATCTTGAATCCTCTTGGAGAAAATACTAGGCCTGCCTCGTGTTTGGCTACCTCTTGTATATAAACAAGAGGCCAAGTTGAGTTCATAGTTTAGCACAGATTTGTAGTACAGAAATCAGATGGCTGAAAGCAGTGGCTCTATGAAACAAGAGAGCTTCTTGGTAGGCAAACATTTTAAACATTCTGACAGGAAGTTTTAAGGTGCTGGATGCATGTAGGGGATGTCTCTAAATACTGCATTACATTTTTTATTTCACTAAGCACTTCTGATTGTAGCACAGTGTGTGTGTATAAGTTGTGCATCCAGTTTAGCCTCCCTTGATCTTTTTAAGTGTTGATGCATCTCTGGCTCTGAATGCTGTTCTCCCCTTTGGATAAAGATTTTTACTCCAAGTCCTTCCAGTACTTCTACCAGATATTAGATCAGGTGCCAAGAATCCCACTCAATCAGCCAAATGCTCCTCTGCTCTGATTCCCATCTGGACACCATTCATATCACAGGTGGAAGCAGTGCCTCTGGTTGCCCTTATGGAGGTATTGCCAAACAAATGCAGAAGGCAAGGTGGTCTTTTTCTGAGGGAGTAAAGGAAGTCCAGAAGTATACCAAAAGACTGTAAGAAATAATGCTTCCATAAATGGAATTTCTTAAAGAGGAGTTTAAAAAGTACAAAATCAAGGAGAGATGAACGTTTTATGTGGATATGTATCCTGTATTTTACAATTTTAATAGTAGATTTTGGGTATTCTTTGCAAGTTAATATCTCTAGAAGCAACGTGTATTAAGCACATTGTGCACCGGTGAAGCAATTGGACATATGCTAGTGCCATTCAACTTTTTTTCTTCTTATTTTTTAGATCACCTTTTGCTGCTGTCACAGATTACTCAGTAACAAGAAATAATGTCATACAGCTCTGTCTGGAACTAACAACAATAGTACAACAGGTACGAGACCATCTGTTTAGCAATTTATTTTTTCCTACATTGTAAATGGCCATCCCCTTTTCATGCAATTTTGTGTTACTCTGTCTATATCATTGTCTAACAGAAATAAGGAGATCTTGGTGCTTAGTAAATGCTTTATAAAAAGTCTACTTCCTGGTTTCATAATACTAGTTTAGGTTGACTTCTATATATTCCTTCTGCACATCTCAGTAGTAAGATTCATCTTGGGTTCTCTAGTCTAATATCATCACTATAAATTTGTGAAATGTACTTGATAATTTGCATATTTGATTGCTTAGATTTTCTATTAAATTTTTAGTTAACTGTGTATTTCAAAAGGTGTGCAGGTATTGGATTTTAGTCATCTGCTCTTTCATACAGTTCATATCTTTTAGACCTCTGTTAAGGCGATATATGTCATCATAGGGCTAGAATATTCTATATATGCTTTTTATGTCCTACCTTCAAGAAACATGTTATCATATAATATATATAATAATAACAACAATAATTTCCCTTCAATTAGGTGTGGAAATTTTAGTGGGGAGATTTTATGTGGAGATGGAGCATGGGCTATGCCCTCCCCACAGACCATACAGCAAAGGTTCCGGTTTGCTTCCCATGCCCAAGGGCCAAGGGTTGCCTGACCAAGTCCCATCCTTCATCTGCTCTGTGCTCCCCACTGGGCTTCTTGCCATCTCCTGCACTCCACAGAGGTGCCAGTGGTGGTGGCTGTAGAAGAAGAACACAGGCCTTTGTTTTCTTGGCTGCCTTTTGCATGATGCATATTTTTATCTGTTCTCCCATGGCTTGTTGTGCCTTTGTTGAGCTGTGGGAAGGGGTTGGTAGTCTGGGAAGAGCAGGAATAGAGGGCATCACTTTCCACAGATGTAGCTGTGTATCACATCTAGTATTCTAATTCAGAGGAGGAGCCACCTGATCCATTTTCATGTGTCCACTGATCATGAGAAAGTGGGTAAAATACCAGCTGTGATGGTATTTCTCAGGAACTAGCCCAATATCAGTTCATTTTCTTACAAATTCACGCCTATCCAGGATACTGCTAGTTTGCTATGGTGTAGGTAAATATTTCTCTATGTATATTTTTCAGTGTGAATGAGAGCAGTTCAGCACGTGAATTCATACTTTGAAGTCAAAAGGAGCATCTGTGTGCCTAAATTTAAGCATACTCTGAAATTGAATTAAGCTGTAGTCAGAAGAATGATATTGAAAAATTCCTTTACTAGTCCCAAACACGTGGTTTGAGCTCTACTTAAAGCAAATGCATTACAGTGTAGCATTTTAAAATGTCTTCACTGAGCTTTGCTTTTTTATGAGGTTTTATTACACAGGCTGCCCAGAGAAGCTGTGGCTGCCCCCTCCCTGGCAGTGTCCAAGGCCAGGTTGGATGGGGCTTTGGGCAGCCTGGGCTAGTGGAGGGTGTCCCTGCCTATGGCAGGGGGTTGGTACTAGATAGTATTTGAGGTCCCTTCCAAACCAAACCACTCTGTGATGCTATGATCACCAAAGACAGTGAAAATCCTCATTTTGCTCTCTTAAGGCTGTAAATCCAATGTGTCAGTATCACCTTTGTAAGGTGTTTCCCTGTCTCAGATTCTGTTGTCTTTCATATGCAAAGTACTTGATAGGACTTCATATTAAAATAATTTATAATTTACTTAAAAGATATTTTTTGTCTGTGAAAAAGATGTTACAATTGTAACAGTAGCTAACAGCAGATTTTTACAAAGTTTAATGGTTTATTAAAAATTACTCAGTCTGCACATTTTCTTGTACTTTTGGCTTTTTGGTTTAAGACATTCACACAATTTAAAAATACATCTCCAGTATTTACCATTTCAGTATTCATCTTAGTAACTGAATACCAGCAGGACTAACTGAGTTTTGTCTTGTTTAAGTTATATCCAACAGATTTATCAGTCAAAAATTTGTCAAGGTGGAGGGAAAAAACCCCTAAAATTAAGTTGGCTTACTTAAATAATTTTGCATGTTTTGAAGCTAACTGTAATGTCAGTGTTTTGTCATAGAACTAAGTGTTGTTGGGTTCCCACACCTCCCTACCCCACTAAATGTGTAATGAAGGAAAAAAATGACAGATAAAGGCGCTCTCTTACAAGCATGAAGTCATAAGAAAATCTATTATTGTCTGTGCTTTAACCTTTAAATAATTAGAAAAGTTGGAGTTATATAATACCTACTTGGAGACAGTCTGGACTAAAGTAGCCAATACTTTGTGTGAACCATTTGATTTTCCATGTTGCAGGTAGCCCAGGACCCAGCTAACAGCCCAGCAGCCAGTGGGTATTTGCCAGGGGAAGCAGGTCACTCAGAGGGGTGCAAGTCGCTGTTGTAACCTGCTTTGCATTCGCATTGATCATCTGCTTCTATGCAGCTGTTTTAATTTGGCTTAAGGATTTTTTTTCCTCCCCTTTAAGATTTTAGGATACTGTTTCATAGCCACTTCCTGCAGGTTTTCACTCTTAATACCATCCTCCTTGATGATAGCTTGTTTAATTCAGGGCTTGCATTCTTGCTTCGTTTTGNATGAGACTATCATGATTTTTGCGACCATTTCCTTGCACTCCCTGACATAGGAATCAGAGGCTAAGCATTCTCTGTACTGTTTACACTGCAATAAGTAAAAAAGGCCTGATACAAAATAGGGGTATGGGTATCCTGGTTGAGGGTGTGTGTGTGAGAGATTGGTTTGGGTTGTGCTTTTTTTCCTTTTGGTTCCTTCATGAATTTAGATTTGTGTTGGCCGAATTGTTACAGTCACAAACATGTACAAGGAAGAACACCAGCAACTCTTCCTCTTCATGGCATTCATGAAAGTAATGCTGTTGACTTTCTTAGTTGGGGTATTCAGCTTCAGAGGGTGCCAGGAACTGGTCCTTTTAAGTGTGCTTGTTTTGTTTTAGAAAGGTAGCTACAGTGATAACTGTAAGGAATAGAAGATTTATTGTTTTCTTAGGCAAATTGTAGTTAGCTTTTATTATCATTCTCAATGCTCTTATTCCTTAGGAACCCATTAAAGGTTTCACTAAAGAAGCTTTCTTCTTTAGAATTAAAACCCTGGAAATATCTGAAAAGTCTAATTTTGTATTGATTTTGTAAGCTATCAGGCTTTTAAACAAAACTTTGCGGCTGAACACTGTAGTTCTTATTACTGCTGTTTAGGGGTGATCATTAGTAGCACTCATCACATGTTTTTTACTTTCCTTAATCAGCTTTCACAATGATTTGCTGTGTTTATTTAGCTTTAAAACCACTGATGTTTATCTCACAGCTTTAATGTCTTGTGGGATTTACTTAGCAAGATGCTCCAGCAGAAGCATAGCTGTAGGCTTGTAAATACTCCTTTATAAAAGCTTCCCTGCAATTACTTCTCTGCCTAAACACCTTTTTGAAGTGGGACTATGGGGTGGAAACAGTTCTGTGTAACAGGGGTGGAGACGGTGAACAGTCAGTTGGCTGACATGCATCTGGCCTGCATTGTTGCCACAGAACATACTTTTGACACCATTGATCTCAGGGCAGCATTTGGAGGTAAACCCTGATTTTTGATGACAAAGGGGTTTGAACCTGAGTGATGCAGTTTGGGAGGAGGTGTCCTGGGTGGAAGATAGCTAGGAAGGACCAAGACAACCATCTGCAAAATCTCTGTCTGGACATGAAGGCACATGGGGTTTTCAGCTAAAAGCCCTAATACAGAGCGCACACAGAAGTGCCCTGTGCGCTGACTGCCTCGGCCGAGTGGTTTGGAGCTTGTTCCCATTTTAATGGTGTTTCAGATTTGAAAAACTAAGCATCTGTACAGTGCATGCCCCAGCTGGGCTTCTAGTCATCGCTATTTTTCAGACAAAAGATACTGAAAAAGATCACAAATTATTTCTTAAGCAATGCACTAATTGTGTACGACATCACATGTTGCATAATACAGTGGCTGTAACTTAGTGACAAATGTTTCAAATATCAAATCTCACTGAGAAATTTTAAGTCCAGGCTTCTTTCTGGTTAAAAGGATAAAAAAGGAATTCACTTTCTTAGCCCCTTGTCCTGACTCAGAACACAAATAATAATGCAGAATGGTTCTATTCATTTTGTTAGGAAAATATCAGATGCATGAATAGAGAAGAATAATTCATATCCTTAGTACTGTTGTTATAAAGTATCCCTCATATAACTGTTTGTCACAGTTCTTCACTTTTGTTGTTAAGTCCTAGTTGTCAAGGACTTTAAGGACTCACTAAATATAACTTGAAAATTTGAATTTTAGGTCATAGTGAGTAGCTAATTACCTCTGGTATCTTTAGCTAATAAACTGGCTTTAATAGTTTAGGGGTGTGAATGTTTTATTGGATCCTCATTAAAGCTGCTTTGGGCTTCCAGATTGTTGGGATTTTCAAAGCAACGTGTGTTTGATGGAAACAGTTATGTATTAAATTTTCAAGTGTTTAATTTAAATTTTAAGCATTATTCATTCCACCCTAACTTTCTTATCAAATGCTTGCAAGAAAATCTTTCTTAGCCTACTGTGGGCTCTCCCCTCCCTCTGCTTATTTTCAATACAAATACTTTAATGGTGAGGAAATGACGTTCTTGGAATTTTATATATATGTATACACACAGTGCATGGTTTATACAAAATGCCACACTTCTGAAGGGGGGATGGGGGTGTAAGCAGGGGTGTAGGTGTACAGTTCTGTAGCTAAATAGATGTGGTGGATATTCAGAAACCGAACCAAAAAATCCACCTCCCAGCAAACAATACCCTGGCAGTATCTGCCTATAGTATGTAGAACCCAAATGGTCATATATATATATATATATATATGAGTGTTGGAACTTATTGCAAGTAGCACTGGCAGAATTACAGACTCACCTTGTATCCTTCAAGTACTGTGCTTACACAAGGTTTTTTGTTGCATGAGGTTCAAAGCACGCTCAGGAGTAGTGGTGTTTCAGGAGACGTATTATCCCGTTGTTTTCTTCACATGTAAAAGTCAATGTATAATGTATAAGGTAAAACAGAATTTAAAGGACTGTTGGAAATATGAAACCGTTGTTTACAAGAGGCTATGTCAAAGTAGGTTCAATTTATGCTCTTTAGCAATGCTTTTTTCATAGTAGAGTAGCTTATTTCTCTATAGTGGTATTTTATGGAAAATTTCAGATTTAATTTAATGTAATGTAAAAAGTGCCTGGGGTGCTTAACAAAGATGCTTTTTTTTCTGATTCTGATAGTTTATTTCTGCTGGTTTATTATAGTTTTTTTTTCCCCTTTGAAATGGCTTACTTCTAGATATATTGTTTTCTTTTGATTTAAGTTTTGAAGTTCTTTTTGAAATGGGATTAGGCATGGAATAGCTCTAAGGTTAAAGCATCACTAATAGTCTATGGATATGAACCACTACTAGAAAAAATTTGATGCCTCATTAGTTGCCATTGAGATATATTCTGTAAAGAGCTAAACTTGTATAGTCTGTGATGTATGATGTGACATTTTTAAAGAAGCTTATGAAGCCACTGCATGCTCTTAATAAAAAACCCATCCTGTAAAGTCCTGTGAATTTGTTAGCCGTGTTTTCTTTCGCAGTCTTAGAGAAGGTAGTTACTTTTCCTCATGGATGGAAGAAGAAAATTTAAAAAAAAACCCCAAAACTCAAAAGATGCTGAGTACATAAGAAGTTTGTGATCAGAAAGCAAAAATGGGTTCGTGTTGGATTGCTCGGTTTTATATTTGGTTGTTTTTCTTCCAGATTAATGATTGAAAAATGAAACACAAACCAGAATAATTGGTGGAAAAAGGAGTAGTCTTTTTTGATGGAACATATGCTGTTAAATTTTTCCAAGAGATGAAGCCTGAGTGGGTCAAGGTGACAGTGGAAGAGTCAAGGAGTGTTGAGCTAATTTATTCACTTATGGAAGCACTTGCAGAAAGGGGCAGAAAGTTGGTGGAAACTTGAGATAAAGTGTGGATGAAGGGGAAAAATGTGTTTGTTGTGTCATGTTTCCTTTTAACAAAACCTTTTTTTCTTAGACTGATTGTTTTGGGCACTGTGTCAGTGCATGTCGAGTGGCATCATTTTCCAGTTGCACTGAGGCAGGCAGAGGATATGCTATGCTTCCTGTGGAATCCTTTATAAATACTAAATTTAATCCTTAGTAACGATGGATTAAGATCAGGTTGTATCAGTAGAAGTGAATTTCCCTTTCCAGAGATGGTTCACTCTCTGTGATCAGGTGCAGCTAAGCTAGATTTCACTTGGGTATAGCGAATTATAGAAGCTATGTGTTGCTAGGTAGCTAGCAGAAGCCTTGGGCATGAAAAAGCCTTGCGTCAATCTTTATTTCATTGTATATGTGAGGAACGTGTGTGTTTGTTTGCTTAAATCCATTAAAAATCCATCAAGAATTTCAGATGATCCATTATGAAACCAAGTAGTAACTGAGCCTGAAATGCCATCAACCTTAATATCATTACTTTTTCTCAAGTTGAATTAATTTTATTTCATCTGTTGGCAGAATAACCACCTAGGCGCTACACGAAACATGAAATGTTTTGTTGCAATTGTGTTTTATAAACCAGAATTTTTTTTTCATGACAGTACTAGAGGAAAAGCAGGAGTGAAAAATTAAGAATTTACTTGTCTCCAAGTGGTCTCAGAAGTGACATTGAAAACTGAAGAACCACACAACATATCACGCTGCCAACTCTGTTTTGCATGTCAGTAAAAAAAGATTTCATTTTGAATGCATGACACTTATTTTTCTGAATTAGAGGTGTGGAAAAGAAGGGTGGTTTGACTTCTTGTCTCCTTTGGATAGAAATATTTTGGCCTCATTTCCATCCTCTCATCTGCTGATAGTTTCAGTGGATTTTATTTTTACCCACTGAAAACATCACTGTGTACAGAAATCACCCAAAGAGCTGAAATTCAATTTAGACCATGTAAGCGCTTGGATTCTAGCAGGATATATGGGCAAGTATCAGTGTGATTTTAGTTGGTGCTAAAATACTTGCTATGGTTTCTGACCTAATGGTATACCAGCTCATTTTAGAAACAGCATAGCAGGAAGAAGCGTTACTCTCTGTATGCAAATTAAGAACTAATATGTGACCAGATCCCAAAGGAAAGCAAGATGATGTCTTTTACAGAAAAGAGGGTAGAAATAATTGGAAATAGCAAATGAGTTCGGAAAGATAGAAGGAAAGAGCTTAGTGAACACATTGCATCTCCCTTAATCCAGCAAGCAATTTTTCCCAGCAGTTGCTTGATCTGTGGGTGCTTTATGTAAGTTTGTGTTAAATTTTTACATGAAGTATTCTGTTACTATGGTGATAGGTGCCACTCCACGCAGATTGTTTAAATAAAATTAAGGCAATTCTTTGTACTCAGTAAGCTGGGTAATTGCTAATAGTTTGTACACAAGGCTTATGAACTTAGGGAACTGCAGGTTCATTAAATAGTCAGGGAAAAGCTCTAGACTTTTGGGAGCACTTGTGTAGGTTGCATAGGAAATGTCCTTTTCTGTAGAGTTTATTTAATAGCTTGCATTATATTTTCACAATAGAGGGGTTTTTTTTCCCCCTCTTCCCTTCATATCTCAGATAGCGTGTGCTCTCTTTTCTCTCATCTCCATCGTTTCTTACGCAAGTTTCTGATGGGGGAGGACAGAGTGGGTTGCTGCAGATACAGATGAGCTCTGGCTCCAGCGTGGAAGGGCAGGGAATAATAATAGAGTGAGGATGCCACAGACCCAGTGTCAAGAAACTGCAGGGATTGAATAATTGTAGCATAAGTGAGAAAGAAAGCAAATATTTCTGAATGGCAGTGGGAAGAAAATCGACAGGATTTGTGTGGGAGGCGCAGAGGAGTTGAAAATGGCACCCAGGTTGTGAGCTTGTGGGACATAAGGTGGTGGAGTTGTTGACGGAGATAGGGGAAGAAGTGGGGAGTGGGGAGGCTTTGGGAAGAAACGTGATTTCAGCTTTTCAGCATACTGCGTAAGGGCTGGTGGCAAATATCCAGAAGGAGATTCTGAGCTGCGAATGTGAACAGAAGGGACGAGAGATCTGTGACTCATCCGCACAGAGATGATAATTAAAGCAGCATGGTTTTAGGAGGCTGCTGAGCAGTAAGGAAGAGGTTGCAGAAAAGGGGAGACTTGAGGACAGAGCTCCCTGGGACTGTGTCAGTCAGAAGGTGAAAGAACAGCTATGAGAGGAGGGAGAATCTTTTCGAGCCACTCAGTGGGACAGAACTGAAGGCAAGGACGTATTTTGGGATGTCCACTTAGAAATGCACTATAGGTATTTAGCAACGACTGTGTTGTTATAAAAATTCATTTTGTATGGCAGCAGTCAAGGATTTACCTATGCAAGCACCACATTGCTGTAGAGCTTAAGAGGAGTCTGTTCCAGACAATTGTAATTGCCAGTGTCCCCAGGGCCCACACTTTTTGTATCCAAAGTCCTGCTAGAGCTCTGAAAATCTAAGGTGCGGTAAAGTACCTCAGGAAGCACTCTGCCTGTGCTACACTCATAATTCTTTGCCTGTTGCTGGAGGGGAATGGTACCTGCTTGCCAGCTTCTCCAGTTTTGGGGATATTGAAGAGGTTTTTGTCTCTCTGGTTTTGTGCAGGGGGATTGGAGGGCAGTGGGTTGAGCAGAGCTGCTGCTTATCTGCCATTTTAGATTTTATTATTCCAGTGACTACCCAGACATACCTGTAAATCCCAGTCTGAGTGAAGTTCCCTAATATCCTTCAGTTTTCTAATCAGCATGCTCTACAGAAGACAACATTTTGCCATAGCCTCTATTATACCCATCAAGTTTATTGTTTCAAAATTGTTGTCATTTAATACTGCTGTCAGCTGTATTAGATATATTTTCCATGCATTTTGTAAGTAGCGAAAGACTAAATTAACTCAATCTAACATACCCTTGTACCTGTTTGGTTCGAGAAAAGTGATGAAGGGTAATATTAGCGTAGCCACCAGGACCAGGAAGGTGATCATCCCCCTGTACTCAGCTCTGGTGAGGCTGCACCTCGAATACTGTGTTCAGTCTTGCGGCCCTTTCTACAAAGAAACACCGAGGCACTGGAGCGTGTCCAGAGAAGGGCCACAAAGCTGGTGAAGCGTCTGGAACACAAGTCTTACAAGGAGCAGTTGAGGGATCTGGGACTGTTTTGTCTGAAGAAGAGAAGGCTCAGGGGAGGCCTTATTGCTCTCTACAACCACCTGAAAGGAGGCTGTGGTGAGCTGGGGGCAGCCTCTTCTTGCAGATAAGTAGTGATAAGACAAGAGGGAATGGCTGCAAGTTGCACCAGGGGAGGTTCAGGTTAGAAATTAGAAGACATTTCTTCTCAGAAAGAGTGGTCAGGCATTGGAAAGTGGTGGAGTGGTGGAGTCACCATCACTTGGGGTGTTCAAGGAAAGGTTGGATGAGGTACTTGTGGACATGGTTTAGTTAGTAATATAGGTGGTAGAGGGACGGTTGGACTAGATGATCTTGGAGGTTTTTTCCAACCTAATGATTCTATGATTAAATGAAGGTGCTATGAAAGCTATAAAACATTTGGCTTCTTCATGTGTTGGCAAAGCTTTAGAATTTGTCATCATTGTTTTTGAGGACTTTTGTGAGAACTTTCAGTGACGACTCCAGCAAACTTCAGTCTTGTGGCTCTCTTGCCATAGCTGAATTGGGCAGAATTCAAACCAAATGAGCCTTTCCAGAGCCAATGCCATAAAACCCCTGGAGTTAGTGACACTTGAGCAGGCTCAGAGTGGGCTCCTTGAAGCCCAAGCAACTTGATTTTGATGATGCGATGCTGAGGCTGAAGGGATTGGGAGTTATGATCTGAGCATTCTCAAGCTAATTATTTTTTATTGTTGCTAATTAGCAAGACCAACAGACCATCCATTTGACTTATGCTGGTATTAAAGGTTTCAGTTACAGTTTTAATCAACTTGAGAAGCAAAAGGATTTAAAGGATGGTTTGGCTTTATTCCAACCAGTGGTTACCATACCCAAGAGAGATTTCATGCCAAAGGTTTGGCAATGCCTGAGAGTCTGAACCCTCTTTTAGCAATCATGTCATTCATTATTTTTGTTACAAATAGAGAACTGGAGTTACATAGTTGAGAGCATTTTGCATTTCTTCAAAATAATGGTGACAGCAATTCTATCAGACATCTGTTTCTAAGCAGCACATAAAATCTAGCTGTTGCACTCTTATAACTAGGGATGGAGGATGTGTGGGATTGCTCTTGAAAGGTGCACTTCCTAGGCAATTTCACTATTGCTTTTAAAACTGTGTTCCTAACCGTGCCTACATTTTATCAGCAAACTACCGGTAAAATCAGTGGCATATACACGAACACACAGAGCATAACTTGCCTTCATGTAATTTCATTTGGGCTACAGAGGAAAACAAATGAAAGAAACCGTGAAGAATCTCCACCAGAAGCAGCTGGTGGAGAAAGCTGCCTGGAGAACAAACGCTTTCATGGCAAAGTCTTGTTCTCCCCAAGTTGCTCCATTTGGCTACACCTCTGTAGCACCACATAGCCTGCTTTTGAACAGTGGTGCTATTGTATGGATTCACAGAGGACTTTTTGGGGCATGTTACCTGAGTATCAGGAGATCTCGTTTTGGTTCCTGACAGTCTGCTTCTGTATCAGCTCTGCCTTAGAAATTTCCTTGCCTTGGAGGAAAACAAATAAATTAGGATGACTAAATATACATGAGCAACTAAGGCATTCTGCTGAAAAAGAAAATACAGCAAAAGTACTTCATGCCTCTCTTGAGCACTCTGATCTAAGGATTACTGGAAGGGCTGAAATGCTTCTGATTTGCTGCTGAAAGAACTAATAAACATATTTCTGCAGTTCTCCCGTTTTTTATCCCTTAACTATTTGTATACATATATTTCCTTTTCCAAGCTAGCATAACTTTATTCTGAAGTTAAGTCATGGATTTCACAGGAATTTAAGACTGCCGAGTGCAGGGCAGCAGCTGCCTAGAATATGTGGCAAAACCACAAATAACAGCAGCAGTAGTAGTAGTAGTAGCAGCAATAATAATACTGCTGATGGTATGATTATAGCCTGCAAGAACCCTGGGAGGAGGAGCGTTTGGCAGGTAATTGCAATAGGTAATTTGACATGTTGCCAACTTGGACTTGTAAACCAGATCATATACATGCAAAAATAGAAGTGTTTTCTGCTGAACATTATCCCATAGTTATGGTACTGGAGAACCGCATGAACTTTTTTCCCTGTGGGGTACATGAGAAGTAGGATGAGCTGGCAGGTCTTCTAGATCTCAGTACTTCACATATTCAGTTCAGATTTAATCAACTTGGGTGCAAAGAAGAGGACTAAGTCATAAGAAAAGTACTGGTGTAATTAGCTGACCCCATTCCCCACTTCTGTGACATTCTATGACAGATGTTTAAAAAGAAAGCAAAAATAGTGAGGGGAAAAGAGATTAAAATGGAAAAATTGAGTATCATCAAACTTTTGAAAAATAAGATCCCCAAATACTTGTGTTTTCTATATGTTGCCTCAGGTGTGATTGGTTCTAGCCGTGTCTCGGGCAGGGTAGGGCGAGTTGTGTACATTCTGCAGCATTGTCACCAGTCAGTGCTGTCTGATTCAGCAGGTTTAATTTAAATGTCTGTAGCAATAATTACTTCTGACATTACGATAGAATCTTTGCAGATAAAACTTTTAGTTTTTTGTAGAAATAATGCAGAATTTACAAAGGTTAGAAGTTCTGTAAGAAATCAAAGTGATGCCCCTCAGTTGCAGAGTAAAACAGACCTTGCTAGTCTTAAAAACAGTTTTTAAAGGGATTGAAAGTGCAGAAGCCTCTCCCTGGTTGTTGTGGTTTGTGCTTGCTTTTCTTATTTTCCTCCCTTACTTCATTCTTCTTCTTTTTTTCTTTCAGTATTGGACCTCATGCTTCCCTTGTCTTTAGGATCTTAGCTGCCTCCACAAAGGTCACTTTTGCTTTTTTTAATGCACGAGGCAGAGCTGGAAAGAGTGACCATGAAAACCTGGTATTAGTAATTAAATTGTTCCATCGTATTCCCCTTTTATTTCTTTTCCTTTGCAGATGATACTGTCCCCATTTTCCTCTCTAAAAGTTTACTACATTTTCAGGAGGTATAAATTAATGCAGGAGTGCTTTTGTTGCTTTATTAGCAGTCTGCATTATTAATCTTTTAGAAAATAATGGCCATTTAGAAGATAACCTTATGCTGTTTCAGCTGAAATTTTGTTTAGTCAGTTAGATGAAAATGCTATAGACTAGCTTTAGTTATGGTCTGTCAGTGAATATGCGTGTGAAGTCCAGAGAATAAACAAGTAAGAGTAACACATGTCCTCCTTGCTGTACCTGCATATTTCAGTTCAGGGGCAATCACAGTATTGTTTCACCAAGCGAATAGCAAATTGTTAGCTTGTGTAGGAGTAAAGCTTGGGTTTTGTGTGTGTTCTTGCTTTTTCTAAAGTAGGAAAAAAGTTGATGTTGAACTCGCATATGATCTGTTTCTTACCTTAATTGCAATGTTTTGATAGTGTGGTTAAACAGGTATTTAACAGATCTTTCAGGAGGAAGATACTGGCTTGTAATCTAGGTATGGAAGGAAGAGATGTTCTTCAGCTGTGGGTGGTATGCTATTAAGAATACAAATTTATTTCTAATTGCGTAGTTAGTGACTCTTTTTATAGATCTCAAGTGCTTTAAGCTCTTTTAGTTGAAATGAAATGGGTATGAAAAAGCAATAATTGTAAATGGTAAAGGCCCCCAGTAATAAGCATTCAGCTTATCATTCTGCCTAAGGGATGTTTGAAGAGGGTGGGCACAGTTATCCTCAGCACTTGCTTAAAGATAAAGCACAAAGCAGTGGAGAGACTGAAAAAAAATCTAAGGGGAAATAAGCTGTTCACTATGAAAGAAAGTGACATGTAGGTTTTGCTTTTGGGATCATTCAGAAGTAGTCTCAGCCCTCATCCCTAGGGATGGCTACAGGAAGTTGAAAGGAGCTTGCTAGGATGCAGGGATCAGCTTGGTGACCTTTTCGAGGTTTCTTTGAATCCTAGACTTCAGTGCTGCTCTGGGCTATGCTGGCATGGATCTTTTGCACTTCCCTGAGTTCATGCTTGATTTGTGTTTAGTTGGATGTCATTCATGTATGGAAAGAGTATATAATGGAATTGGGTTTTTTTACCTAAGTATTGCGTTTTCTCTCCTCCAGTTTTTCTGTCTTTTATGGTTCACCAAACTGCTAATTTTTCTGTTGCCTAGACATGGAGATATAGCATTGAAAATTAGCTGTCTGCTATGTGATGAACTCATTTAGCATTTCCTCTTTTCAGACCCTAGATTTGTAGGGAATTGTGTGTTGAGGAGAGATTTAATTTAAGAGTGAAGCCACCTGCCCTTATACATAGATTAGATGCCTGAGAAGTTTTCCATTTTTGCTTTACTGATCTTTCTAGATTCAGAAATGTTCTATTTTTTATATATATACTCTTGATCCTCCCCCTCTACTCTGCCCTGGTCAGGCCCCACCTGGAGTATTGTGTCCAGTTCTGGGCTCCCTGGTATAAAAAAGACAGGGACCTCCTGGAGAGAGTCCAGAGAAGGGCTACGAGGATGATTAAGGGCCTGGAGCATCTCCCCTATGAGGACAGGCTGAGAGAGCTGGGACTGTTCAGTCTAGAGAAAAGAAGACTTAGGGGGGACCTAATTAATGTTTATAAATATCTTAGGCAGGGGATGCCGGGGAATTTGGCCAGCCCCTTTTCAGTGGTCTGTGGGGACAGGACAAGGGGCAATGGCTGCAAATTGGAGCACAGGAGGTTCCGCACCAACATGTGGAAGAACTTTTTCACAGTGAGGGTGACAGAGCCCTGGCACAGGCTGCCCAGGGGGGTGGTGGAGTCTCCTTCTCTGGAGATATTCAAGACCCGTCTGGACGCCTATCTGTGCAATATGAGCTGGGGAGCTGCTTTGGCAGGGGAGTTGGACCTGATGATCTCTCAAGGTCCCTTCCAACCCCTACAATTCTGTGATTTGCCAGAAATAAGCATTTTTCTTCGGCTTCTTTCAAGATTGTGTTGGAAGAGTTTAATTTCAAGGATGTAGCAGTGTTTCTGTGTTATTTACTGTTTTCTGTCTTGTAATAAATAAATTTCCCCAGCATTTAAGAACCGAGAATTATTCTTCCCTTAGAAGTGAGCCTTCTCAAACAGTATCCTCTTTAAGCTCACTGTTTAAACTTATAGGAAACTCTTCCTATAACCAATGAAATAATTATGACTGCTTAAAAGCACTTTTCTTTTTTCTTCAATGTAAATGTTTCAGTCTCTTCCTGGTATTTTGCAAAATGATTCATTAGAAATCATGCAGAACATAGATGTATCCGTCCCGAAAATGTTACACGCCCTCCCACGTATAACAATGAAATATGTGTTTTGCCACTAAGATTGCAAATACTTCATTGATGTCTGCATATAATTAAACATGCTAGGTTTTCTTTCTGGCTGTACTTACTGGCAAATGTTTCCTGAATGCCAACAGCTGTCATTAGGAAAACACTCCCTGATCAACCTGTTGCTTCTGCATGCATTGCTTTATATAAAGCTTCAGAACATACTAGCTTTTCTTGCCTGCGTAACATTAGAAGCTTTTCATGGATTAAAACTTTTTTTAAAAGAAAAAAAACCCTCACAGTTGCATATAACAAAGCTGGTTTTCTAACAGGATAAACTCATTTTAAAATGAGACTTAGAACATAAAAACTTAGTCACAGTTTTCACGTGGGTTATTTGGTAGCACATAAGGCATTTGTTCTAAACAGAGCTCACACTAGTGAGCATTAAGCTACTGCATCCAATGGGCTTGGAGAAGTGGCTCCTTCAGCACAGTGGTTCTGTTTCATCTGCTTGCTGCCTTACTAATTCCATTTCTCTGTATCCACTGAGATTTCGATCTGTCAGAAAAACTTTTGCAGCCCCCAGCTTAGTCTGTGAGCCTTGCCTATAGAATCTGCCTCATGTGCTACATAAGGTGACAGACGAGTGTGTGCTCACAGCCCCCAGCTGGCTGTGTGCAGCAAGATGGTCCGACTCAAGGCTCCTGTGTATTTCGTATTTGGTGTTTGTCTTCCCCCCTACCTATTGCATGGAGTGTTATGAACACTCAGTGGTTCCCTTTTCCTCCTCCCAAGATTTGGCAGGGTGTTCAAACATGTCAGTTCAGTTCAGCTCAGCAGCAACTGTTCAGTCTCAGTTTCTCTCCTACTTAAGGCTATTGCTGGTAACTGTTTTGCAGTGTTACCACTAGAAGTGGGTCATTTGTGTCCATGGTCAGGGACTGCTGGTTGAAGCCACTTGTTTGATATACCTGTCACTAGCAGGTATGTGCCAAAGGTTTGTAAAGTGAAGGAAGATGATTGTCTCAAGGAAGGCAGCAACAAGAACTAGGGAAAAGAGATAAACATTTATCAGTATTTACTTTCTGTGTTGGCTTCACACTTTGGTTACATGAAACTTTCCATTCTGTTTGAGACTTTGAAATCTTCTATTTCATCCTAAAAACATCTCAATTCAGTTTAATTGTTTTTAAGGATAAATATAGAAAGCAAGAATGATTATTATGATTTAACCTGCTTTTTCTGCTTTACTTTCTCAGGATTGCACGGTATATGAAACAGAGAACAAAATTCTTCATGTGGTGAGTAGTGTTTGGATTGCTATTAATGAATACATTTGTATAGAGTACATAGAATTCGAGAGCTGTGTGTTTTGAGCTTTTTCTGTGCAGTGCCAGTGTGATGATGAAGTCTTGGTATGACTGAGCAAATGTGTGGATGCTGTTATGGAAGATGAGCTTGGCATAGGAGAAGCCAGGAACTTTGCAAGGGCTTTTGTCTGGCTCAGACCCATCTATTATTTGTAAACCACAGTCATAAGAATGATTTTGAAAAATGGTGGTGTTTTTTCAAGAGAACTGGTTGCTAGGCTTCTATGAAACCATATATAATTATGTTGGTGATACAGCTTCAGTTATACAGCATTATTCCTCATGGGAGCATGGAATCAGCCTAGTAATAGGAAAGTTAATGCAATTATTTCCTTTTGAATTCTCAGCATAAATACAACGTCCCGTTCCCAGAATCTGTCGTGCTATTGATAATGAATAAAGCAGATGAAAGTCATCAGGGCATCAGATGGGTTTTAAAGGCTGGTACTGTGGGAGGATGGAGAGTCAAAAGCTTGAGTACACTTTGAAAACTGCACCTAAGGCCTAGGTATTAAATAGGTTTTCATGTCGTGGCTGTAGTTTAGTGGCTATTAAGTTAACCCATAGCTGGTTTCCAAAATTTAGATATGAATATACTCTTCCTAAGAGTGATTAATTAATTGGCTTATTTGTTCACTGTATACCACATTTAGATAGGTTTTGATATCTTACTTTTCCTATCACTTGAGCTTAAGGAAGAAAGTATGGCATTTCTTTATTTTATAATGTGAAGTTCACAGTAACTTTTACTATAGTTTTGGTTTTTTTCAGTGCTTCCATATCAAATGCTTGGCAAGCTTTTGATGCTTTGATTTCATAGTGATGTGGAATAAAATGTCTCCTTGTATTCTTAAGTTTCACTGACATTTTTCTCTGTGGGACACAAAGAATTAGCAATTTTAGTGAGGCTGACATCATCATCATCTTTGCTAGGCTGATCTCTGCAAGTATTTAACTAATGAAGTTTTTAATTGCATAATCTTGCCAAAAGTTGAAGTGCTTTAAGTTTGAAATCATATATAGCCTGGTTTTCAATGCATGCTTGTTTTCTCCTGTAAGAGCCAAGAGTTCTGACATCTGCTGTATACAATATGCATCTTCTACAAATTAGCAAAAAGGATTGTAAAGGGAACTGGTAGTGTTTAGAGCTGATGAAGCATCAGGTAATCCGGTCTTTGAGGAAACTGAGAGGCTTTGTTTGAGATATGTGAGTTCCCAAATTTGAGATGAGTTTCAAAAGTTATATTATCTTATATCATTTAGATGGACATAGGCTTATTTCTTTAACCCACAGTAACTTCGTTATGGTGACAGGTGGATATATGTATTATTGTGAAGAGCTTAATTAGCTTCTATGATTAGTGCTTAAGCTTGCAAGGAAACACGAACAGAGCATTGAATGTTTTACTGAAGCCTAGGATTAAAAATGACTGTGTGTATTGCACATAACTCGGATCATTTCCAACCATGTTGCATTTCAGTTGATGGATGGGATTTCATGAGGCAAAAGCTGACCAAAAGCAATCAAGGAAAGAGATAAATCTGTGATTAAATAATTAAAGGATGGGATTTGAAATGATATTTTGAACTTGAGAGGGAGTATTTTACAAGTGCAGCTGAAAGGGTTGGTGTTAGAATTGGAATTGAAAGCAGTCACACTTCCCTCTAACCTTGGAAGACAGAAGAAGGTGGTGTGGCTTTAGCCCATTGAGACAACCTTAGGAGGAGCAATCTAATAAGTAGATTAAAAAAAGAGAGGAAAAGTAGATAAAAAAAGAGAGATGTCAAGATCTTGAGAGAGTGTAGTATTTTTATGCCTGTGTTAAAGAAGAGAGGATGTTAGATACCTTACAAGGTAACAATATTTGTATGCACAAGTACAAACTAGATTAAAAATGTTCCAGAGGGGGATTAAGAGTTTAAGTCTCCTGTTACAGACTGTGCATCTAGTAAATTGAAAGGTAATTGTTAAAAAGAAGATTTTATGATATAAAAAGAATAGTAGTAAATTTTGGCAAAGGCATATAAAGAAGCTTGCATGAAAAATGCTGGGAGAGCTAGGAAGGACTGGGAAGAGAGGAGATGTACACAGATACATATGTTAAATTCTGTCTCCTTAAAGACCGAGCTATTACAAGTCCATTTTCTGAGTACATTACCCACCTGCAAACCATGCAAGTCCACGAAGTAACAGAAGTGTATCTGTCCAGCATCACATCCAGCTGCCTTTGAATGATCAGATATCAACATACAGGCCTGTTCACTTGGAAGACAGAGAGGGAATTGATTTCAAAACCATGAGCTCACCCTATAGGATTTCACATGCCACTTCTTTACATGCCACTTCTTTTCATGACACAAGGAAACAAGGTTCCTCACAAAAGTGAAAGGCAGTGATTTACAACTAATTAGCAATTCATGGGATTTAGCCTAAGGAAATTATTGTTGCAAGGTATTGTTCCCACTGAGGATTGAAGTAAAATTTTAAGAGGTCCTTCTTGCTTAAGTAAAAATGAACTGCAGCTATAGAAATGAAAATAAATTGACAGTTATTTGCTCTAATTCTTCAGGACACCAGGACATTTACTACCTTGAGAGCCGATCATTGGCTCATAGTTGATTTTTGTCTGCATTGCCTATTGGTGGTCCAGTGGTTTCCTTCAGGTTGAACCTATGTTCTGGGTTGAACAGCTCCATTGTTCACTTTTTTCAAAGTGTTATTTTGGACTTGTGTGCCATGGTTCAGGGGCTGCACACATCCCTGTGGGGATGCTACTTGGTTTCCCCCAGAACAAGCCTATTTTGTACCAAATTGGGGCTGCAAGAGGGTGTGTGGGCACGGGCATGAGATTACAGATCACTCCGCTGCTGCTTACGTGCATACCTCCAAAGTTAACCTGTCACTGAGTCTTCTTGGTTTCCTCTAAACATGGCAACATCCCTCACCAACGGCAAGATTCTCAATTGAATGGCTGATTGGTTTACTTTAATTAGGTAGGGAAAAAAAATAGTTAATATGCTCCTATTCTAATGGCAGTAGTTTCTTTTGAAAATCAAATGAATGCCCTCTTTCTTTCAAAGATGTGGGTGTTTATCTGGAGAGCCTGTTGAATCACCTTGTCCATAGATAGTATGTTTTAATGTCAGTAAGCTTCCTCTGATGTGAGCTTTTTCGGTGTCTCTGATAAGTTTAAGAAATGGTATTCTGTGAAGACAGAACTGTATAGCTCCAGCTTTTATTCAAGAAAGAAATATTTTTGTTTACTCCAAGCAATTTGAGTTTTCAAATGCTATATAAAAGCATTTTGATTGTCACTCACAATATTAGGTTAAGTAGCAAACTAATCTTTGTTATTCAACTAAACACCTAAAATGTATCTAAAGCAAAAGGTCTTACGGAAAACTGATGAAGTTTTAAGAAGAAATTACCTACTTCAACTTGTTTATTTCTTCTAAATGGAGTTGCAAAATGTGTCAGGGAAAAATATGTCTCTTCTGTGGTTTTCTGCTCTAGAATTCACACAGAATCACAGAATCGTAGGTGTTGGAAGGGACCTCGAGAGATCATCGGGTCAAACCCCCCAGTTGCAGATGTGTTGAAATAATTATTTTAAAGACAACTGTATTCTATTTTTTTTGGCTGTGGATTTGTTCACAGAAACACTTGGTTTCTGTGGAATAAGAAGCATAAAACCACACAAGAGTTACCTGTTGGATTTGTTCATTAAAATGTTGATGCTTCAGAAATATTCATGAATACACATAAATGCTTCGTATTTCTGCCACTCAATTTCTCATGTTTTTTCCAGGTTACCTTTTTCTCAGTAAGAGATGTAAGAGCTACATAATTAAATGTTAATAATAGTAAATACTTTGTTAACAAAACCAGAAAGTAAATATCACCAGAAGATAACACCAACAGAAGTAGATGGAAGCAGAAAATATTGACTTAAGATGAACAGGTTTTAAGAAACAGTGGGCCTAAATAAAAAAGGACAAGCTGTAGGTGTGGTGTTTCCTTCAAAACTGGAAATTGGTATGCTCATGCTAGTTTATATTTAGAATCTTTATATTGGTTTAACTTGAGAGATGATAAAACATATGGAAAACTGCTCGGCTTAAAAGTGTATCAGTTCTGCTTATTCAGAGAGTTATAAGTTAATCGTTGTGAAAGTCTGAATGGAGCTTTAAAATCTTTGAAGACTAATTCATTGATTCCATCCAGCTGTTCCAGACTGTATATGATGGAAATATCTAGTTCAGATTAATCCATGTGAAGCAGGGCAGTATTAAAGGGAGAGCAAAGCAAGGACTAATTATAGAAAGTAGAAGCTGGGCTCCAGTCAGATTAATAATAAGTTTTAACTGAATTTTCTTTTTAGCTTAATTCTATAAAAAAGAGTTGATGTTCCTGAGAAATTTAACTTTCGTAAAATTGCACTGATTTTCCTGCAAAAAATAAAGGTTTTTTTGAGTTGTAAAACTGTAGAAAGTATAACCACAGAGTGACATTAATATTCAGAAGTTTTTGAAAATCAAACTAGCTTTTTACAATAAAAAAGAGCTGCTAAATTGAAAAAAAGAAAGAACAAGTGAGGTATCAGATCGTTCTCTTTTTGCTAAGAGCTTTGCATAAACCACAGTGATGATAATTCACTCCTGTCCACTTTATTTTGAATATTTGTTACAGAACTATAATCAACTAAAAATGCATTGTCAGAGGTACCATTTTGATAGTGTTAAATAAAGAAAAAGTAACCATCTGCTTGCAGGCACCTGGCAGGTTGGGCCCAGCCAACCTCACCCTAATGGAAGCCTCTTTGTGCATCTAAGATTTAATTCTCTGTTTAAACTTCTCATGTGTACAAACACACGTCCAGGCCCAGCCAGTTCAAAGATTTATGGGGTTCCTGAGGTATTCCCTACCTCGAATGTACAACAAATGCTGTGGACCAAAATTAACTGATTAATAATTATTTGATTTAGCTCAAGCTAAGTAGGCTTCAACCTAAATGCTCATGTGACGATTGCTTTGTCTCAGTCTGCTGTAACTAACTGAGCTTTTTTTTTTCTCCAAACAGTTTAAACTTGACATTGCCAAGATACATTTTCTTATTTTAAGCCCTGAATGTGTGTGTTTCTCATTGGCATCATATCCCTCAACCAAATAATGTAGGTGAGAGGTTAATGGAGGAGACCAGCTCTTCTTGCCCTCAGCCCTGGGAATGTGTTTGAGCCAGGGTGCTGCAATATCACAAATACTTTGCAAGATAGATTTAAGCTTGGTCTGTAGCCTTGGTAAAATTAAGGACAGGAACAAACAGAAGTGTGTTTGTTTGACCAGAAATGCTTTGTGACCGTGGAGCTGCTTGAATTCAACAAATAACAGATGAAGAGTTTGAGGAAAGGCCATGGCTTGGGGAGGCCTCTGAAGCTAGTCATCTCCCAAAGTACTTCAGTCTCCTGCAGAAGATAGACATGATTTTCAGCACAACTTGAGCACAAACTGAAGTAGCTGCAGGGAATCAGAACAGATGCAAGTGTAATTTAGTCACCTTTAAGTCCTCATTCCCCTGGCTGAAGGAAGGAGTGCTTCTGGAAAATCTTAGCAGAAATTAGTACACTACAGTCAACAAATACAGATAGAAACTAATTATTATTTTTCATGCTCTGGGGTGTAAACTAGTTGCCTGCTGAGTGAAAGAAAATGTTTCCCCTTGAATTTCTACCAAACAACTAGATGCTGTAGAGTGATTTATTCTTTTGTGTGTTCCTTTGAATCATCTAGCTTTGCACATGAAGCCTGTGATGTAGCTTCAATCTGCAGTTACAAGTTTGTCACCGATTAGCAAGAAGAATCTACTGCTGAAATGCAGTGATGAGTTACTGCGAAAGGGAACTGAAGTCATTACTATAAGGCTCATGGTGGCAACGGGGACTGTGGGACAAAAGAGGAAAATGTACTCATCTGTTGATTTCTCTTAGTTAATTTTCTGTAACTTGCCTTTTTGTTTCCTTTTTTTTCCTTCCTTGTTTTTTTGGGCCTGGCCAAATCTCTTTCTTTTGTTCTGCTGCTTTGCCCTTGCACGCCGGAAGCTGAGTCCAGCTTGAGAAAGGCCAGGCATTTTTTATTTCTAATGCCAGCTGATTTTTGTGGGAGTGGTTGGATGCTCATTCTCCTGCCTGCTTTACTATACCCAGTACTGCATTGCAGCAGGGAATCAACAGTTACAAAAGAGGAAGGAACCTGATTCCCTTAAGAATGCGTTCATGAACAGGAGTGTAGTTTTACAAAGTAACAAGTTTGAGAGAATAGGGGAATTGTACTGTCACCTGATTTTAGGGAAATTTACCATGAATTTCTGAGGTACAGCTTGTGCTGAGCAGTGTGCCTTCACAGATTGTTTGGAACAAAGGGAGTAACAGAAGAGCACTGTCTGCATGCTTTTCTTCCCCTCAAATTAATTGAGCGGCCTATATGTAAAATATTCTGTCAGTCCACTGGTTTTCATGAAATAAATCAATAATTTTAAAACTTTTTTATTATTAATAATAAAAAAAATACAATAACAACTCCCTCGGTATTTCTCACACCTACGTAATTTGTCAAATTGGCTTTGCATCATCCAAGGTGAAAGCTCCAGTGAAGCCTGGGGAGCTTAGGGAAAATTGAGTCAAGCTAGAAGTAAAGTTAAACAGCATCAAACATAACTTCAGATTTACGCAGGGAGGTTGCTGGAATGAACATTAAATGAACTTGATGAGGCACACTGTCAAGTGTTTAGGAAGAGAAGCATAGAGAAGTCAAAGGCTGTTCACTTGGCAAGTTTCTGAGTACAATAAGATGTTCCCTCCATTAAATTGCCATCGTTCCTGTGCCACGTGGCAGCATCTTTACTGTGGAAGGTCCTGATCCATTGACTAAGTCCAAGGTCTTTTCCTATGAAGAGGCTTAATGGGGAGAAAGCATACTCCTGGTGACAAGGCTGTTTTATCTGTATGCTTGCTTGTGCTGATCAGTATATTAAAAAGCCTTGGCTAATGAAGTCAGCAGCAGAAATCTACATGGGAACTGGGAAGTAGCTGCATTCAAAGGCACAGGCTAAACTCTCTTGAAATCACATGGCCATACCCTATGCATATGTCTCAGAGCCATCCAACCTCCAGTACAACAAAACAACCCGCAAGCTATGGATGAGATCCTTCTGAGAGTAAAGGCAAGGGAAAAAAAAAAAAAAAAACATTCTTTTGCTTGTGCAGCCTCTGGACTTGTTTCTAGTGCACCCTGTCTTTGCAGAGGGGGGAGGATACCTGCCACGTAAGAGTGGTCCTCTTGCTGCCCTGGCTCTAGACAAACTTAATCCTACTTACAGCACAACTCTTTAACCAGGGAGTGTTTAACCAAAATTTAAATGTATACTAACAGAGGGAGATTTCTGATATTCTGTAAGTATCCTAATACAAGCAGGCTTTTTATACTTTCAGAATAAAACTAAAGGAGTAGTTGGATATTTTCTTGTGGCAGCTGAAAGTTTGGATGGTTGGGCAGTAGCAGACCCATTTTCTAAAAAATTGCTTTTTATTCCCGAGGTCTTGAAATTACAGTGGAACAAGAAAACTGAAATAAAATGCATAGTGTTAGATGAGTGGTTTATTTAAAACCAAATTAGCTAGTTATTCCTTGAAAATCTGGACAACATCCTCCTTTGGCAAACATCTTTTCCCCTGCAAAGGAAAGGACAGTTCTCACAAGCAAAGCAAACCATGTTTGAATGAAATGAGTTTGATTCACAGGACTCTTTCATAATTGCTAAGCAAACAATATTGTGATTAGATCTCGTTATCAGGAGTGACTTTTTTGAGAAAGTTTCTTTGTGGTTACAGTTAGTTTACCCCATGTTGTCATACTGAATTACTCAGGTTCTCGAGTGCTCTATGAGAAGAAAAAGAACTACTTCAACAGAGCAGTAATTCAAGAACTTTCATTTTTGCTTTTCTGTACCTTATGTTTTCTTTTCCAGTCATCTCTAATGCTAATAAATACTAATGAACCTGATAACATTTAATGGGGCTTTAAAACTTCCCTGTCTTTAACTGTTGTCTTCATCCTGGTCAGATCTGGGAACTCATGAAATGGAAGAGATTTTATAATAATGCAGCAGAGTTTTGGCCCTAAATATCATTTTGCTGGAAGACAGTTATGTATGTGTTCCCACGTGTTGAATGGGTGTTTACATTTTGGAAAGGTCATCGAATTTGAAGCCTTAATCTGAAAGAGCATCCTCTAATGATCTGGTCTTCTCTAGAGATTTTGCTGCAGCTCGTGTATTGTGCTTAGAATGGGCACAATCTTGTGCTGTTGGATGGTGATATGAGTATCGAAGACAGAAGGAAAGCTGCAAAGACCTGAAAGACAATAATCTTTTATAAATGCATGGAAGCATATGGCAGACTTTTTTATCATAGTCACTTGGTGATTTTGGCATCCAGTATTCCCAGAATTCCACTTGGGGAATATTCATACCACCTTGTTTTAGGATTGCAACTGATATAACCATATTTGGATGCTGATCTCCTTAGGCTGACTGTATAAACTGCCTGTACCCCTCTCTCAGAGAGGCAGAGGGAGAGCAGCTGCTCCAGGGAGCTATTTAATGCATCTCATCTTAAGCTTCTGTTCCAGGGCTCCTCCTGGAAGTGCCTCACTCCTTTCCTCATCATCTGTCAAGGCGGTCGAGGACTTTTTTTTTCAGTGAGGAGCCGTGACTGTGAACTTGAAATGACATACCTTGTGTTAGGTGGGAGGAACACTTGCTTTCTGTGCTTTCTGGCATCCCTCTGCAGTGCAATGATTGGGAATAGGAGGGGAAAAAAAAATCATGCATTAATTTGTTGTAAATAGAAATTTCACTGAAGCTTCTCAGGACCCAGTAAGTTTAGTATTTTTAAAAGAGATTGATAGAGTAGGTGAGTGATCCAAAGCTCTATGAAAAACTCAGTTTTCGTAACCAAAGAACAATTTATAATTCTCTTCAGTTTGCTTGTGGGGAGCTGTGTGTTCTCTTAAGTTTTTAAAAGAAAAGTTTTCTATAAGAGAAGTGAGAATACAAATAAGATGACAACATTGTTTTAAATGTTAATAACATAACAGGAAAGCTAATTTTTACCTTTTTAAAATGTCAGCTCCAAGGAGTTTTCATGTATCCGAAACGCAATAAAATCCCAGTTTCACAATGAAATTCACTTTATCACTTTTTCATTTCTTCCCAGTTCAAGTGAAGCACACAGCATTCTTAACCCCGTTTTAAATATTACTGAAAAAGGGAGTCAAGAAATGATTCTCCAACATGATATGAAATACAGCAGATGTATTCATATCTGTATTTTCATTTTGATGAAAAGATACTGCATCTGGCAATACAGATAAAGCAGAAGGGGTAGGGGTGTGTGTATGCGTGTGTGTGTGAAGGTGGTATGTCTGGAAGAAGGCCATGGTAATACGAATTTTGTTTTCCGTTTGATTCTGATTTCTGTATTCATTCTGAAATATTATTGTCCAATGAAATGAGCCATCTATATACTAAACTAAACGTCCAACTGTTTGTAAACAATTTAAAGAGAAAATCCCAATGTAATGAACTGTAATGGTCAAGATTAGTATTTCATTGTCACTTGAATTTTTTGTTGCTTTTATCACTTAGGGTTTTTTTGCTTTCCTTTTTTTCCGAAGATATTTGTAGTCTGGCATTTGGATGTTGTATCCAGTTTTACATTCTTTTTCCATAGCATTTAAGATATTTTTTTACTTCTAAGAAGCATGCAATGCTGTAGTCGGCTGGCCATGACAGGAAGCCAGGTGCCCCCCAAAGCCTCTGTTTCACCGCCCCCCTCAGCTGGGCAGTGGGGGACTAAATATAACAAAAGTCTCCTGGGCTGAGATAAGGGCAGGGAGAGATCCCCCAGCCGTTACTGTCACTGGCAAAACAGACTCGACTTGGAAAAGCTAATTTGATTTATTACCAGGCAACTCAGAGTAGCAGAAAATAAAAACTAAACCCCAAAACACCTCCCCCCACCCCTCCCTTCTCCCCAGGCTTCACTTCTCTCCTGATTTCTCTCCCTCCTCCCCCAAACAGCACAAGGGGATGGGGAATAGGGCTTCATCATGTCTCTGCTCCAGTGTGGGGACCCTCCCATGGAGGAGAGACCTCCAC
Source organism: Zapornia atra (assembly GCA_013400835.1). Classification (NCBI taxonomy): domain Eukaryota; kingdom Metazoa; phylum Chordata; class Aves; order Gruiformes; family Rallidae; genus Zapornia; species Zapornia atra. The sequence continues at coordinate 181,737 of VZTU01026618.1, forward strand.
GAACTTCTCCAACATGAGTCCTTTCCATGAGCTGCAGTTCTTAATGAACTGCACACATGTGGGTCCCTTCCATGGAGTGCAGACCTTCAGGACCAGTGTGGGTCCCTCAGGGGTTTTCAAGACCCCCTCCAGAAAAATCTCCTCTCTTCATGGGCTGTGGATTCTGCCAGGAGCTTGCCCAAGTGTGGACTTCCCACTGGGTCACAGCCTGCCTTTGGTGCATCCACCTGCTACAACATGGTGTTCTCCAAGGGCTGCAGAGAAATCTCCGCTCCAGTGCCCAAAGCACCTCCTGCCCCTCCTTCCAAACTGATGTGTGTGTCTGCAGAGTTGTCCTCTCACATATTGTCACTTCTCTCCTCCGGCTGCAAAATACTGCTGGTTTTTGTTGTTTAGGTTTTCCCTTCTTAACTCTGTTATCCTAGAGGCAGTACCACCATCCCTGATGGGTTCGGCCTTGGGCAGCAATAGGTCCATCTTGCAGCTGGGATTTTCTCTGTTGGACATGGGGGAAGCTTCTAGCAGCTTCTTATGGAAGCCATCCCTGTAATTCCCCTGCTACCAAACCTTGACATGCAAACCCAGTACAGTTGTGATCTTGGAAGAGTGGTTGGTGCAGCAGTTGTGTGCAGTTGTGTTTCAGGCATTTGAGTAGACTGATTAGGTTTAGTCTTTTAAATTTCAGAGCATTTAAGCTGGTTCTTAATTGATTTTGGAGGTAGCCACAGTTGTGGGACCGGAAGAATGTCCTAATCCCTGAATTTGCTGACAAAACAAACATTTGGAAACCTGAACTGAGAAATCAGTTTTAGATGCTAAAAAGGGGCTTGTGGAAAACATTAAAACTCTCAAAAATTGCATAGTTACAGCAATATGAGAGAATGATAGAAAAAAATCGCTTCTTCCCTACCTCTAAGATGAGAGAGTTCAGGGAGTGAGAGATGGAAAATACACAGTATCTGTTTGACAGCCCCAGCCTTTTTACATTTTTTTTTAATTTGATCGTGCTCTGAGAGGCTGCCAAGGATAACAGTTTTAAGAATTATCCCATCATGAAATCGCTGGTTACTGTAAACTTCATATCTGCACTAGTAAATCATACTTGGCATCAGTAGAATCTAAAAAAACCTCAGTCCAAAGATAATTAGCACATTTTATTAGTGTAGAATAAACTTCAGAGTTAATGGGAGTTACCTGTCATCATTAAGAGCCTGATTTTCATCTGTGCTGAACATCTGCACCTTCAACTGAAATTAGCGGGGCTTGAGGGAGGACCTAATGTCTTAGTATAAAATGTGGGCAGAGAGGGGGATGGAGCTCACCACACGCTCCCTGCATGCCTGAGCACAGCTCGGAGGCAGGGCACCCAACTCCCACAAGTCCCTTTTTCACTACTCAGAGGCAAAAGCATTCACCTCTTGTTCTTCCCCAGTCTGCTGCTGTGTCAGTTTGGGGTCATCACAACAAAACCCAGATTTTGTGCCATGCCACTGACTGAGGCCTTTCCCCTTCTTCCTTCATTCCCTTTATCTTGTCAATTCAACAGTGTGATTTAGCATGTCCTTTAAAAATGCAGTGATTTAAATTGTAGGTCGATCTGCGAATAGCAATGGTATGCTTATTGTGACATTTGCTTTTTTTTTTCTTTCCTTCCTAGTGTAAAACTCTCTCTGGCGTCTGTGATCACATTATCTCGCTCTCTTCTGATCCTCTGGTTTCCCAGTCTGCTCACCTTGAAGTGATCCAGCTTACAAACATCAAGCCAAGTGAAGGGCTGGTAAGAAGTACGCAGTTAATCAAACCCATCATCCAGGATGAGAAAGTGATTTTTTTAAAGAATTAAGTTGTATGCATGGAAAGGACTAGGACATTTTACCCTTTTTTTTTCTAATTGAAAGTGTGAGAAGAGTTTGATTTCTTGTGCTAGTTTGGTTTCTCATGCAGCTTGGGCCAACAGGGAAGTATTTTGTAAGGCCGATGTACATGATGAGTTTAGTGTACAGGAAGAAATGAGCGAGGAGTTCTTGCCATTTATACCAGCTTCTGGAAAATGGCTCAGATTGTTCTAGGATCTTGAAGTCTGAAGGGATTTAAATTACTAAGATCAAGTCAACCAAGAAGTTTGCGTGGGCTTATGCACAAAACCTGTCAAATTCTGGAATATGCTTCATAGTATCTCTGGGATATAAAGCTATTTTATAAGTTATTCAAGGGCTCTACAGCACTGCTGAGAAGTAGCTTATTGAATTTCATTTCCAGCACTCTGCACACTTAATCAGGTGCTTGTAAAAGCTCACTGCAGCCATCCCATGTTTGTTGTTGACCATTGATCTTTTGTTTACTCAAATATCCAACACCCACTGGATGGGAAAAAAACAACGCTAGTAACAATTATGGCTCTAAAATTTCATATCACTGGTAATATCCCTTCCCTTGGAGGTAGTAGAAGGTGACCAGAATAGAGTTAACCATTTTTTGCTGAATGAAATGGCTTTTGCAACTTCTGACCAAGTTTCTTCTCATTCCATTTTTCTTGAATAAGAGGGACTACTGCTGTGCACTTTGCAGCAGGCTTTTGTAGATGTTTGGGTGGTGAAGTTTTGGAGAGTATTTTGGTTTCTGGGTTGGTTGTTGTGGGGTTTTAGGGTTTGGTTGGGTGTTTTGACAAATCTGGTATGAAAAGTTATTTGGAGCAATTATATACTACATTCATTCTTTCAGCAAATGACAACTAAAATGAGAAACTATCCCAAGCATTTGGATGAGTAAATCTTGCCCTATCCTTTGTCTTAGCCTATTTGTTTTCCTTTCCTCCACCGGTTTGCTTTTTTTCTCTCTGAATCCATTTCTAACTAGTGCTTCAGGATTTCAGCTTTTTATGAATTCTCTTCTTCCTCTCTTTCTCCTGTAATTTAATCTCTTCAACCAGCACACCACAGTCAACCTTTCAAAACCCTATCGTCTGCTGTAATGAAGAAGTGTTTTTCCCCTTTCTCTCAGACACCTTTTTTTGGAGTTCTGTCCCTTTTTATCTGAGCTTTTCTTTTCTTTCTGTCTTGTGACTGTTGGTTTTGGCTTTTTTCCTCATTTAAGTCTTTCTTTAGGGTGTTCTTAACCCCCAGTGACTGAAAGATGTTTAGCAGTATTTTTGTAAATAGGAATGTGTTTCGTGGGTATGTTCCTTCTGGGTAGCTGATCAGATAGAGAACCTCTTCCCCCTCTGTGCCTCTGTTTTATACCCTCTGTCTGTCTTGTCTGTTTAAACTGGAAGCTCTTGAGGCAGGGTTTTTTCTTTTGATACGTATTTGTGAATCAGCTGAACAGGGTCTTCATGCTGACTCAGGACTTCCATGCCAATGTCATCAAAGTTATTATGTTTACTTTCTTAAAATGGAAAATACTACCTGTGCAATATACGAGCCTTAGAAGGATACAATGCTATATTGATATGGTCTTCCTTTTTTCCCCCCACGTCATCCTTGCCTGTATGCCACTATTCTGTTGCCTTTGTATTGTGCTGTGTCTTCTAGATTGTGAGCTCTCCAGAGCAGGAACAACTAAGGATGATATATTTGCACCGGGAGGGTAAATATCTACCATTTCAGTTTGCTATAATGCCAGTCGTACTAATAGACCATCTTTGTCAGGTCGCTCTTGGTGCTCTGTATGAAATCTTTGCTTTGGGGTTCTTGGGCTTTTTGTTGGTTTGTTTCTCAACCTAAATCTTAGAATTAAGATACAGCAAATGTTAGTGCTGCCCTTTTGAGTGCTGACTGTATCGGTTTAAGAAGTGATAGAGCTTGAAGCTGTGAATATCCTCTGCGCATCAGGAGCACTTGGATGAGTGTGAAGCTTGATAACTTCTGAACCTTCTTCCAGGATTCGTGCTGCATTGGTGATGGAAAAATGGATTATTATCAACCTTCTAGATTTTTTATCCATGGGGTAGTTCTGTGCTGACTCTACTGATCGCTAAATAAAATCTTCTATAAATATGGAAATATTTCAAGCAGAAGGAAAAGGACAAGGATGGCTGCTAACTGTGAAGATTTTTTTTGTCACCTAGCATAAATAGAATATCTAAGATATCTCAAATTTGATACCTGAGAAGCTCTGGAGAGATGAAAAGTATGGAAAATAATGCTATTTCCCTAAACTCATATGGTAAATACAAGATGGAATTAAGAAAATGGTTGGAGTTTATACAACTTAAAACACATTGGAGCACTATTATCAGGATGTTTTAATCAGCACAAATAATTTTTTCACTGTGTTTGACCTTTTTTTTTTTTTCTTTCTTCCTGGAGATATATCAGTCAGAGCTCTGTAAAGGTAAATTGGCAGACTAATACCTTAATACAGAAGGAAAAGGTAATTGTGTTGCAGGGTTTACAGCGTCTTGCAGATATTAAACTAGTTAACACCTATGAGAAAAACACACTAAATAACCTGGCAAGAGAAAAATGTTATTAAGGTGTGATGTGGAAAAACTTGTGTGTACTGGGTAAAGCAACATTATTGGTGGGTGGGTTTTGGTTTTGTGGTGGCTTGGTTTTTTTCTTCTTTCCTCCCTCCCTGGTCTGTTTTCCAGGTGTGTGACTGTGTTCTCCAGTGAGTGTTGCTGAGATACAGCCTGCAGTGGCTGTGAAGGGATGGTGAACAGAGAGTTGTCAGAGTAGAAAATTCTAAGAATCTCTGAAATGGATTAATGTGGTCAGCTTTGTGATCACCAACGTACTCCCATGAGTAATCACTCCTCTTTTTTTTTTTTTTCCCTCCAAGAACTTGGAAGTTGGTTTATATGCATCTTTAAGTAGAATTAAATTTTGTTTGTTTTTATACTATGGATGTTCTAGACAGAGACAAAACTGACTAGCTTAGGTAGTATCTTTTGACAGACAGACTTTAAAATATTACTGCTTGACTGAAAACAGCGAGTGTTTTTAGTAAAGCACAATACTGTATGCTTTTTGTTAGAGAAGAAACAGGTGACCAAGTTATAGCTACCACTTAGTTATAGCTACCACTTTTCCATGGGAAGTTTTTCTTTGACAGCCCCTTCCTATTTTATTTCTTGAAGTGCTACAGAGTATTAGAGAACCATGGCAACGGTTAAGCTTGAATTTCAATTTTTCCTGTTCATATTATCATTTTACTCCTAGTCAGTTCAGGGGCTATAATATGATTTCAAGTAGTAGCCATTCACCTAGCTTGCGAGATCCAGAAGCACCGGGGGTGAATCCACCAGAACGTGAGCCTGACTGTGCAGAGTTCCTCTTCGCCTGCAGAACCAAACACAAAAAGCACTCATCAAATACAAGTCATAGATGCAGTAGAGTGTGGTAGCTGGTTAAAGGTGCACTGCTGGCTGCCTAGCTAGAAAGTATTTTCCAGGAATAGTGTACTACTATTCCTATTGTTCCTCCTGAGTTACTTGGCTTGAAATATTGGAGGAGGAGGGAAAAAATTACAAACAGGGCTCTCAGAACTGTTTGGGGATAGAGGCACATGCATCTTTGGGGGATTCCATTAAGATGATGTTACAGTGAAAGAGTAAAAATTCAATTGTGTGTGATAAAATGGAAGTTGCCTCTTCTTTGCATCCAGCATGGGGGAAAATATGTTAATACTATACCAGATTCTGTTTTCATTCTTAGGAAAATAGAAAAAATAGAGAAAGAAAAAAGATACAAGGTCTCTCTTCTAACCCCATTAACTGAATAATGTTTTGCACCAGGATAAAATGTATGGTTTGAAACTAGACTTCTACCCATAGCTGATCAGGAAGCACAACTTATGATGTAATTAAGCGTGAGTTAGTCTTTAATCTAGGCATACAAATGTTTGTTCTTGATTCCAAGAGTGGCTACCTTAAGGTTATTTTAATCATGTTAACTGAATTACCTTTCCTTTAATTTGGCCTCACTGATTCTTGTAAATTCATAGGGACCCTGATGTTACCTTTGGATACCGAAGATGTGTATCTGCCGATTTGTAGAAATGAACAGCACACACACCAATCTTTCTTGTTTTCTTGATCCCTAAAAGTACTGTTCTTATCATCCAGCCACAAGGAGGCAGAGAAGGGAAGACTTCTAAATGTCTATAGTATTCTTATTTCCATTCCAGATCCAATAAACCGGAAAAATGATCTTCTTTATAGCATTTCCCATACATTGTTCACTTAAAATGTGTGTAGAAGAATATGGGTGAAAGGGCAGCTCATCTTTCTGTCGCAAAATGTTACTTCTCTCCATTTAAAAGCTGCATTGTGAACAGAATTATGTTGGCTTCTGCAAAATTAATGTTGCATAGTACCAGTGTAACATTTATTAATTTTGCAACTTTGGAATAAAAACAATCTTTTATTTTTTTCCCCAGCTTTTTTCTTCTTTCCCAACACATGCAAAATCTTGATCTTAGCCCCTAAAGGAAATTCTGCAAAAATTTTCTTCTCTTTTGCTTCGTTAGAGTCTTTTACATTTCTAGAAAAGGCTAGATTAGATGAGAATTGCACTCCACCATGGTCGCGTACTTGAATGACCTGACTATCCTTCAGAATAAGGCTTTGCACAACACTAAACACTGTGTAACCATTAAGTGTGAGACTTTATCTTTGCTTCCATCCTGATGTTTTAAGTTGAAAACAGTAACTTGCTGTTGATTAAAAAAAAAAAAGACGTGACTTTAGTCAAAAGTTGCTCTGTGTGTGTGGACCTGACTCATAGTTCCTGTCACAGTGAAGTTACCACGATTTAAACTCTTGCCATGTCACAGGGTGTGTGGTCAGGTCACTTAGATCCAGATCCCAAGGGGGATATGGGCCCTGGTTTTTCTTGGTTTGAGGTACATACGCGTACCAAGTAGCCGATGCCAAGGTACCTCAGCCTCTTGTGTGGCTTATTATCCTGTCTGTAAAATGTGTGTATGTTAGTGCTTCCCTACCTCACAGGGGTGTTGTGAGGCTAAATGCATAAGAAATTGCCATTCTATATTTGAGATAACTGAATTAAGCAGGAAATTAAGTTCATGGTGCCAGTCAATGGAAAAATTGCCAAAGGTTCATAGAGGAGCTGAAAGTTGAAGAACAGTGCTAGAGGCAAATTCTTGCTTTGCTCTCTTCTAGCTGTGACAGCCCAACATGACAACTGGATTTGATGCTTTTACTGCTACATACTGTGAAGAGCAAAACAGGAGTTTAGTTTGGAGCCTCCTCTTCTGAGAAACTCATAAAGTCCCTAGTTTTTTTACAGGAGATATCATCCACCTTGTTAGGTGGGAGGTACTTCCTTGTCCCTGCTACCAAAGTGTGTGTGAGTTCTGCTCCCAAATTAGATTATTCCAACCATGATATGTCTTCTTTGCCTCTATGACATACTTAATAATGAGTGAGTGCACTGTGTTCCTCAGCTAGAAACGGGCTTCTTTGTGGCACTCTGATTAAGAAGAGAAAAAGTAGGTTATGGAGATGTTTGCTCAAATGCTCGATTTTTACCTACTTTCCCTGAACCGTTTGGGGAAAAGGAAGATACCTTAGAAGTTGTTGAATGCTCAGTGCATGCCAATTCTCTCTCATTTGTCCTTCTCTCATTATCTTAGCGGATGCTGGTAAAAGAATTATGACTCGACAACTGATGCAGGAACTTCTGTCTGTTCACAAACTATCCCTCCTTTTCTATACATTTTTGAAAGAAGTGGGATAGCTGATGTTTAAATTTTCTTCATTGAGTTTTATAGCTGTTCACTGAGGTGAGCGAGGCTATCAGAAAGTCTTAGAGCCAATTAGCCAGCACACTTCAGAGAATTGGTTATCAGTTTGAAAGTTGCATTTGCAGCATCACTTGCTGAGACTCCAGATCTTTTGAACTCTTCTATAGCATCCAAAGCAAAAGGAATTGATGGAAAAAGTATTGGTCATCCAAAGGAAGTTTGTAATTTGTATTTTCTTTGTAATCAGGTGGTGTAGTTGAAGGATATATTCTTTAAAAATGGGACGTATTTATGGAGATGACTGTGGTAAAAGTTTTAGTTTGCTATTGGGGCTGTTGTTTTCGAAGTGTATCAGAAAGCACTTTGCTATCCAGAGACAAATTCCTGATGACATATATTAAAAGTCCACATATCTTCAAAAAAAAAAAAGGAAAGGAAAAAAAAGGCTTTTCTTTTAGAGATGTGCAAGTTATGTTTGGATGGTGAATGGTTTGTGAAACACTTTAAAAATTCTTTCCCATGATGTCTTTTTCTTAGGGTATGTACATTAAATCAACATATGATGGTCTCCATGTAATAACTGGAACAACAGAAAATGTAAGTATTGTCAATACTGTATGTTCAGGCCTGGAAGCCTTTTTGACCTTACCCGTGGTTTATGCTTTTCCCTTGCTATAGACTACATTTTGCTTGCAAAAGTGTGCTAGTTGGCTGTTGAGGACCAATAGCATGTTGTGCAGCAGAAACGCTTGTGCTTGTTTACCTCAGATTTGAAAGAGTTGTTCCCAGTTGAGGACCAGGGGAATCAGGTTTGATTTGTTCTTGCAAGACACCTAAAACTCTGCAGTTGATCAAGATAGGAAGTAGCTGTTTTGGAGTTACCTTGCTCTGTGAATAAAAGATAAATGTCCTTATTATGTATAAGCTGAAATGCTGGAGTTTGCTGCAGTGTTAGACAAACAGCTTTTATATTTTCCATCTATCAAGCTTTATTTTGCAGTAAATAAATGCATGGAAATGAGAACATCCCTTCACATTGACAAATAACCATATACTTCTGCATGAACTTCTGAGTAATGCTTAGAGAAGGAACACTTATTATTACTGGTGTACTAATTCTCACTGAAGGTATTAAAGAGCAAACAAAACATAATAGAATACTTTTCAACTACCTTTGAAATGCAACCTGCTTTCCTTGTACACCGTATTTAGAGAACTGGCTGTCTGTTAGGAAGTGAGCAAAATGATCATTTTGGGTGGAAAGGCTTCTATCCATAACCTTCTATGAACATGGAACAAGCCACTAAACAACACTGAACTGTTCCATAATGGCTTAAGCAATTCCTTCAAAGATTTCCTTAAAATGAAGCTGTCAGAAATGTTTGTTTTATCCTGCTATTGTGTCATGCTGTGGAAAGTGCACACTACCTACATGGTATTTACTGCTGCTGCCTCTGATCTGCAGTGAGGTTCTGTTAACATCTCAATAAAATAGGAATCTTATTTTCATCCCTTCACAGGAGCTGCAGTCTGATAGCCTTCCTTCTTTCTCTTTTCTTCTGCTGTGGGCAGGATGTCCATGGGTTATACCCAATAGATAGTATCTGTTGTAGAACTTCTGTGAATGCCACCTGTCTCAGAGGAAGGAGGATGTAAGGAATTTCAGTGTTGAAAACAAAATTCTAGGGAGTCAGAGATATCATCAGTGAAGTTAGCAAAACTAAACAAAAGCAACAGAGCCATAGATGAGCTTAATCTAGAAAACATGTGAAAGAAAGAGGATGGTTTTTACAGTTGAATTTCTCTCAGATTAAAAAAAAGAACCATTTCTCTTCATGACTTACTAATACTGGATTTAATTTCCCAGGGGCAAAGATAAAAATAAAATCTTAATGCATTCCCTCAAAACTCTTATCTTTTGTGATTCATGAATATAATTTAAAGCCATGTCAGGAAGCTGCAGTCATGATGGATTTTCTGCTTTCGCTACTGACTCTTTCACTCACTCTAACAGCCTGGAGGTACCCACAGCAGACCAAGGAACTGCTGTCTGCTGTCTAGGGAAAAACCTCTTGTATGTCAAAGTGTTTGTGAAAATGGGTAAGTCTTAGAGAAAGTAAGGCGTTTCCTGCCTTTAAACACACAGTTGCTATCAGCTTCTTTCAATCAATTTTTAAAAAAAAAAGTATGATTCTGGGAGGAGAAACATCTAAGCAGCCTGACCAGAGAAAAGCCATGATGGTGCAGGTGTGATCTGACTTGTTGATGTATTTACTATTTGTGATACAATTTAACTTCTAGTAAACAGTAAGAATCCAAATTTTTTTCCTTCTGAACAAAATTTGTGGCCCTTTTCTTTATGATTCTTCTCCAAGTGAGACATCGGCAAAACTTTTTGGCTGACACTTTCCTGAAGGATCGCAGGGAAGCAGCTTTCTTTTCAATGAGCACAGTAGCATGGCAGTGCTAGCTGCATTCATGTAATGTAGTCAGTTTTGTAATCACAGTTTGGCTTTTTCTGTTTGCTATACAAGGTGTTCAATGTCCAGCTACAAAGCCTGTTAGAGTCTGCATCTTGCTGTTCAGCATTAGGAGGCACCTCTCCCAACACATCTGCCCTGCAGTTCAAAGCAGATGAGCTCTGGAACTTGAGTTGTCAGAGAGCAGGGTTCCTCACAGATCACTGCCCCACAAGACCTTCTCCTGTAGTATTACAGCAAGCTGAGCTTTCTGTTTCATCTCTGTTTTCTTTGGAAGTAATAAATCTAAAGGGTACATTGGTCCAGCAGGAGATTGCAGCCTTCTTGTTGAGTAGCCCATTTAGACTGTTGGAGAGATTCTTTGAATTCACAAGAGAGATGAATTCTTCAAATAAGGCCATCTTATAACTTGGTGGGGTTTTTTTCAATAGAATAGAGTATTTTCTAAATGACATGCAGTGCATCTTTAGGAGGAGTGTAACTTTGAAGGGGTTGCTCCCAGTGTCCCCACTCACTGTGCACTGGTTGAGTTTGCGATTTGCTCTTAGGAGTCTGGGAAGAGAGGTCTTTCTGAAGAAATAGTAGCAAAATCTCCACTCAGGGCATGCACAGCTGTGCTCCAGGGGGTCTAAATTGGTCTATCGGACACTGTGGGTATACTGGGGAAATGGGAAAAAGAAATATTTTGCCTACAGGACAAAACAAAATCTTTTCTGAAAAATAAATCCTAAGCAGATGCTGAATACCTTGTTGTGGTATCAATGTGTGAGCCTCAGCAACAGGTACTTCCATCTGTTGTTCGACTCCCCGTCGAACCGAATTACCAGCTAATGAAAATACAGCCGTGCTGTGACATGCTTTGTTCCTCATAGTAGCACTTGTTGAATGGATGTTTTGCTTGATGATCAGTATATACATCTAAAAAAGGAAAGAGATTATAAATTCTCTCTTTTCCTTAAATAGTGATGATAAATAACACTGTTTTTACAGGAAGGACAGTATTATTTACTTGGGAGGAAAAAATGTTAAGGAGCAAGAGATGCAACCTCTTCATAAGACCACAGCCTTGTACAGGAGCCTCGAGGCTCCTGTATAATTGATTCTTTTACCTCACTTTGCAGTGTTCAAGGCATAATTGCAATGAGGTCTGGGGTTTTTTTAAGCAGATTTGGTTGCTCAGACCATATTTACTGGCCTGGCAAACTGCTACAGAAAATACCTATTTTTTTCAAGATTTAAGCTGCAAGTGCTGAAGTTAATACAGGAGAAAGTTTGTATCATAAAGCAGTCCTGCAGAGCTCAAGAGTAATGACACAAGATTCACTTGCATTGACATTTTTAACATCTTTGGTGTAACTACCTCTGAGCTAAAATAGCAGTGTTACATAGGAGGATTATAAAGTGTTAGAGGTATGAATGAGTAAGTGTGAGTAGTGAAATGGCAGGCAGAAGATGGATCATTAGAACATAATTACCAGTGTTAAAACTTTTCCTCACATCACTCAGCCAACACCTTTAATGTTGAAATAGTTCCAAAAAGTCATGGCTGCTGTTCTTTATGTAAGTAAAATTACATGTTGACCAGCCAAGCTTGACTTAGGATGTTCTGAGCAGTGTCTCCTAGGACTGAGTCATGAGTGGCCCTTCCTTTAACTTCAGGCTTCTCTTGGTTATCTTCCATCTAAACACTGTCCTTAACCTAGGCCATCAGTTACATGGAATTGTACTAGAAAGACATGGCATAGCTGTGGGACATAAATTTTGAACAGGTATGTGGTAGCTAGGGTACAAACAGTCCAACTTTCAGACCTGGAGCATATTCTCTAGACAACGTATTATCTCACCTGAAAATTAATTTCATTTCAATTCTTCCTGTAAAAATCATAGCAGCTTTTCAGAAATCTCTCCCTAAGCAACACTGTTTTTTTCAAACTGTCACTCCTAGCTTCTGTCTTTAAGTTGACCAAGTGCCTTCATGGGCTGGCAGCCACAGTATTGAGAGAAAAATCAAAGCACTGTCACTTGAGAAAAGCTGAAGGAACCCGTTTTCCTCTAAAGATATGTGTATTTCCCTCAGAAAGCAGTTGGTTTCTTGTAAATATGGAAGGCAGAACAAGGGAAAGTTTTTTTTGGGGGGTCTCTTTAGGGGTGGGG
>VZTU01026619.1:0-24212 GCA_013400835.1 Zapornia atra
GTGGTAGATCACTGGAACAGGATACCCAGAGTTCACAGAATTGTAGGGGTTGGAAGGGACATCAAGAGATCAAATTCCCCTGCCAAAGCAGGTTCCCTAGGACAGGTCACACAGGTAGACACCCAGATGGGTCTTGAATATCTCCAGAGAAGGAGACTCCACAACCCCCCTGGGCAGCCTGTGCCAGTGCTCTGTCACCCTTGCTTAATGGAGGCCCCATCCCTGGAAGCATTCAAGGTCAGGCTTGATGGGGCTCTGAGTGGCCTGATCTAGTGAAGATGTCCCTGCTTACTGCAGGGGGGTTGGACTAGATGACCTCTAAAGGTCCCTTCCAACCTTACACATTCTATGATTCTATGAAGTATTTACTACTGTGCCAGAAATGCAGGGTAGTGACAGACATTTTGAAAATTACCTTTATTTCTCACATACTCTGACAACATGTTAACTTACTGGTACCTCTCTTGGCACAATATGATGCAATTCCTTAATTATTTTTAATCTCTTTTTAATACCATTAGTGCAACTACCAAGTTCCCTACTGTCAGTGGAAATGACCAGTGATAATCTTAATATAGCATAAACTGACTGTACCTGCTGCCTATTCTGCCATCTATTCTATTTGTGTATCTCAAAATTGGGACAGGTAAGTGTCACAAACCCTGGATGTTGGTTGGCATGGGAACTGGTCCAGTTGCTCCTCACAACTACAATGGGTGGTCTGCTAACAATTCCTTTTGCAGTTGTACTCTCCAAAGTCAGGTGGCATTCCCATGGGTATGAGGCAGACGAGTGGTTTTATTCCACCCTGTAGGTGCTTTAATTTCTTCTTATCTAATCAAAAGTGAGACATAACAAGTTGTACCATTCTCTAGGGGGAAAGAGAAATGCAGTTAATATTTCCCTGTCCTTTGGGTTTGTCACTTTAGGTATTCATTAACTATGTGATAAAGGCATGATGTGGCCAAGCTTAATTAATTTCTTTTACAGAATATCAGAATAGTTGAAGGTGCTTTCTTGTATTGCTTTCTTTAATGAAAACTGCTGCTTTCTTGGGGTTTGCGTTGTGCATTTGTTCTGTTTTGGTTGTTGTTTTGTTGGGTTTTTTAAAATTGCAATGGCTGCAAGTATGGCAGAGCTGGGATATTTTGCACTATGACCATCAGAAAGCCTTAGGATCCATATACTAATTGGCACCTCTCAAGAGGAGGTGACTGACCAAAATTCACTGTGCTGCCACTTCCATTGGCTTGCTGCTATGCAAACAAAAAGGAAAGGTACAGCAGGTTGATCATGGAGAGATCTTACATCAGTAGACCAAAAATAACAAGTGAAGGAATTATCCTGGAACAATTTAATTCAGAATAAAAACGCTTCTCTTCTGAGACATCTGCCTTTCTAAACTACTCAGTTCATTTGTCAAAAACTTTTGGGTTTTTTTTTCAGGGTAAGATTGCCTACCAGGAAGGGAGCGGTTCAAATTAGACTGTCGTCTTCTACCCATGTATGTTCTGGCTTTTCCAGTGTGAAAGCATGAGACGCTGTGGTCCGGGCTGGCCCCTGGGCATAGGGTGACAAAAACTGAGGAGGGGGAAGTGTGGGAATGTCTTAGCTGGAGACAGTATTGGGGAAGAACTTTGGCTGCTTTAGTTCTGTGGGATTTCTCAGAAAGGGAAGAATCAAAAAGTCTGCTGTTCTGGGTGTTGTATCTGAAGCACTGGTGAGGCTGTCCCTTCCCCTGGGTGCACACGCTTGCCCTCCCAGTTTACACACACATTCATTCCTGATGGCACAAAACAGCAAGCAAAGAGTTGTGAAAATGAGTTCTTTTATAAAATGAAACTTATAAATTCATCTGCTCCAGAAATCTAAAGCATGGGCACAGTGTTGATCACACTGTTGTCTGATGAAAAGATGTCTTTGTTCTTCATAGCAGTCTGGAAGCCAAAGATTAAAGGCCGAGTTCTTCATGTGCTTTTTCTCAGGCTGAATCTCATCCAAGAAGTCAACCAGATCCAGGATTTATAGAAGCCCTGGCAAAAAAAAAACGAGCTCTACATGGAAACATGTGACACAAGCCATGAGATAAATGATTGGTAGGAGACATATGAGGAAGAGATATTTTTTTTAACATCTATTTCACTTTGACACATCAACAAAGAATTTACATGATCATGTAGGTTTCTTTTTTTAATGTAATACCAAGTAATGGAGAGAAAATATTTCAGGACAAGGTATAACAGGTGCAAGCTGCAGCACAGGAGGTTACATGTGAACATAAGAAAAAACTTTTTCACAGTGAGGGTGACAGAGCCCTGGCACAGGCTGCCCAGAGAGGTTGTGGAGCTGTCTGCTTCTCTGCAGACATTCAAAACCCGCCTGGACATGTTCCTGTGTGACCTAATCTAGGTGATCCTGCTGTGACAGGGGGGTTGGACTAGATGATGTTTTGAGGTCCCTTCCAGTGCCTAACGTGCTGTATGAACACGTTATCCTGCTTCCTTCCAAGTGTGCTCAGAATGCAATGTCTCCCCTCCAGCACCACTCTAGACCCTCACAGAAAACCCCTGGGTCTTACGAAGTTTTGGGCACCATCTCACTTACTGTAAGATTTCTTGTTGGTTTTTTTCCTAACTAGGAGACACCCTCTCCACTTAACATGTTAGAAATAGCTGTTTCTCTTCTTAGTGAAAGGAAAACATAATGCTGGGGGTCAGTCACCACTGCTTAACTCCAGCCTTTCTCTGATCTTTGGGCTTGGCTGTCATTCAGTCTTCCTCGAAGAGATTGTATGTGTGTCTAGGTAAAAGATGTGAGGTAACTAGCTGTTATAAACTTAAATTTTAGGCTTTTAATGTTTGAATTACTATAAGATGTCTGTGCTCTGTGTGTCTTCAAGGCTGGTCTTTGTTTTGAGTAATAGCATGTGATATCTGAAAGTGAAACTTTGAATCCTAGTATTTATTAGTAACTTTTTTACAGTAACTCCATTTATTTGTATTGTTGTGGAGTCTCAGGCTTGGATCAAAATAATAAATCTGCCCCATCTTCTGCAAACACCTTGGTATGTTATTTCTGGAAGTTGTCCTTAAGGTAACCTTGTAGTAAAGGCACTCTAATTTTGTGTCCATATGGCTTTCTGGTGAACAAAGTGCCCAGAAATCAAAATAAAATGTGTTTTGACTCTTCTAGGGAAAGGCTTTTTACCATCCCAGAGACAGGACACTTGATGACTGCATCCAGTAAGGGCTGCTCTGAACTTTTAACAGTATGTTCTGAAAATGCTGTGTTAGGTTATGTAGGTCTAAGCCTTCTTACCCAAGTTTCAATTTTAAGAGCCAAAGTAAATGGTTAAGGTGAGATTCAGACTACTGAATTAGCAAGCGGAATACTAAATACTCTATTAGGTAGTAATGGAACCCCTCTCTATTTAGCCTAGAGCTGGAATTCAATAAAAAATCGTACTTAAAGGACCTTTTTGAATAGGTAATGGCTTTAGACCATAATGTTTTCCTTTGTCATATGAAATTGCACGTGTAAGCAGCATACCTGCATTGAAGAAGCTGCCCACATCTGAAAAACAATGAAACAGTAGTTATTGATGGAATTAGAGCCTTTTTAAGAAAAAGCCTGTGTGCATGTCTGTGTATATATTTTTTTAAATGCTTTTACATATAAATATATTAAAACCTCATAGACTGCTGGGAGTTCTAATTGTGATGGCTTTAACTCAATTGAATCTGCCTGGAAGCTGATTATTCAGCAACTCTAGATGCTATTGTCATCCACACCTGAATGAAATGGTGAGGTGCTGGAGCCTCAAGACTTTGAAAAATGAATCTCTAACAAGGGTCATGGTTTCACTTTCTCTTAATGAGTCCTGTGATTACAGACCAAGAGAGTACAAGGGATCAAGAGGCATTCTGTGCACTTTCTGGAGTGTCCAAATAACCTTCTTGTTAGTACTTATTAAGGTTGATCACAGCACAGTGAGAGGCATGTATATTCGTGCCACTCTTCAAATTTGATCTCATTGGTTCATATTGAGTAATAAGTCATTACTGGATGAGGGAAAGGCTATGGGTGAAGTGTACTTCAACTTCAGCAAAGCCCTTGACACCATTTCTCACAGCATTCTGCTTGCGAAACTGGCTACCACTGGCCTGCACAGGCACAGCCTCTGCTGGGTAAAAAACTGGCTGGATGGCCAGGCCCAGAGACTTGGGGTGAATGGAACAAAATCCAGCTGGAGGCCCATCACAAGAAGTGTTTCCCAGGGCTCTGTTCTGGGTCCAGTCCTGTTCAATATCTTTATCAATGACAGGGGTGAGGGGATTGAATGTTCCCTCAGTAAATTCATGGAGGACATTAAGCTGGGCGGAAGTACTGATCGGCCTGAGGGTAGGGAGGCTCTTCAGAGGGATCTGGACAGGCTGGATCAATGGGCTGAGNTAACTGAATGTGGACCAGCAGTGTGCCCAGGTGGCCAGGAAGGCCAATGGCATCTTGGCTCGTATCAGATACAGCATGGCCTGCCGGTCCAGGGAGGGGATTGTGCCCCTGTACTCAGCATTGGTGAGGCCGCACCTTGAGTGCTACATTCAGTTTTGGGCCCTTCACTACAAGAAAGACATTGAGATCCTCAAGCGAGTCCAGAGAAGGGCAGCCAGGCTGGTGAAGGGCCTGGAGAGCAAGTCTTATGAGGAGAGGCTGAGGGAACTGGTGTTGTTTAGCCTGGAGAAGAGGAGGCTGGGGGGGAGACCTTATTGCCACCTACAACTACCTGAAAGGAGGTTGTAGAGAGGTGGGTGTTGATTCCTTCAGCCAAGCAACAGGTGATAGGATGAGGGAGAATGACCTCAAGCTGCACCAGGTCAGGTTTAAACATTAGGAAAAAATTCTTCACCAAAAGGGTTGTAGGGTTGTTGGGCACCAGAACAGGCTGCCCTGGGAGGTGTTTGAGTCACTGACTCTGGATGTATTTAGAAAGGGGAGATGATGTGCGCAGGGATATGGTTTAACATAGGATGGGTATGGTTGGACTCAGTGATCTCAAAGGTCATTTCCAACCTAGTGATTCTGTGATTCGTTTGGTTTTCTTTGTTTTGGGGGTCTCTTGGGAGACTGAAACTTTACAGTGAGTGTTATGGAGAGTCAAAACAGTCTTTGTGCGAGTTCTGGGGTGGAATAGCTTATGGTTTTGGTATTAGTTGTCTCAAGCTAGCAATGTTGGGGTACATTTGGCATCATAAACTGTACTGTGTTTACAGCTTAGTAAATGAGTTAGCTTGAGGCCTGGAAACAACCTGGTGTTTCATCTTGGCCATAAATTCTGGTGCCTCTTCTAGCTGTCCTACACTGTGAGAACATTTTAGTGGTTTCAAGTACCCAGCTACCTGTACTAGTTAAGGATTAAGCTGTTATTCTACTGCTTTTACACACAGAAGTGTATAGAAGACATTGTATGAAAGACAGCCTGTGACTGTCTCTGTGATTTATTTTTTATTATTGCTTTTCTATGGAAGAACTCCGATGTAACAGCCTTTCAAGCTGTCAAATGAGCCTAGGTTTGAATTACTACTTTTTAATGCTTTCCAGATTATTTTTTTTTAAAGAAACTTAAACTTGCTATGAAAAAGCAAGCAAAGATTTCTTCCTTAGCCCAGGAAAACATGTTGTAAGCTTACAGCAGTGCTGTCCAGGTAGATAATATACTGGGGAGGTGTTTGTCAATGAACTTTATCAGCAGTCATAAATTGCTGTTTTGTTGTACTCTTATAAGCCTTGGGGCAAGGAATCGTGTGTGGGACAAACGCTGCTTTGTCCTTGCTGATGTATGTCATTTGATTAACTTATGGTGTTTATTCAGTCTTGGCTTGAAGGACAGGTCCTGGTCAGGTGATATTGTCATATTGTCAGAGTGTCCTTGGGGAAGAAAGAGAAAGAAAATATCAGGTTCTTCATTGTTTCTTTCCTGCCAACAGATACCAAAAAAAGGATAAAATACATATGCAAGTCTCTGTTGATCTTGCTCAGCTGATTAACTATTTAGCTTTTGTACTATACGCTTTTTCTTTTAAAAGTAAGACTTCAGTTATCTTGTAGCTTCAGAAGAGGCCAGAGATTTCTTTTTATATCCTTGTCCAAGCATGCTGCCTGCCAGTTACTCTTTAGATATCTGGAGCTACAAGCATAGAAAACAAAAGATCATGTGAATTTATATATCACTTCATGTTGGCTGCAAAGTGTAAAAGGAAACAGCAAAGAGATTCATAGGCTTTGAACTAAGGTTGATGGGGGATGGGAACCTAAATCTGTCCCACTCTTATCAGTTTGATGCCAGTGGAGAAACAGATGCCCAGACTGGGTAGAAGGATCACAGGTCAGCAGGTGAGCACCTGAAGGTGCAGGACAAAGGAATTCTAGATAGTAATGATCTTACTGGCATCAGAGATGTGGTGGGATGGCTCCTGTGACTGGAGTATTGGAATGGAAGGATACAGGCTCATTAGGAAAGACAATGAAAAAGCATGGAAGCTGTTGAGGAGGGGATGTCACCCTCTGTCAATGAACAGCTGGAGTGTATGAAGCTCTGCCTGGGGATGGATGAGGAGCTGACTGAGAGCTTATGGGTCAGGATTAAAGCGAGGCAGGAATAGGGGATGCTATAGTGGGCGTCTGCTACAGGCCACCCAACCAGGAAGCCTGAGCAGATGAAGCCCTCTGTGGACAGACAGGAGCAGCCTCACATTCAAAAGCCCTGATCTTCACGGGAAACCTCAGCCACCCTGGTATCTGTTGGACAAAGCACATAGCAGGCCATAAGCAATCCAGGAGTATCCTCAATAGGGTTACAACACTGTTGGATAAGGAAAGAGCAACTGATGTAATCTACCTGGGCTTGACAAGAGCGTTTAGCACTCTTCTACATGACACCCTTGTCTCTAAATTGAAGAGGCGTGAATTTGACAGGTGGATGACCCACTGGATAAGGGGTTGGCTGGATGGTCACACTCAGAGCCATGGTCAACAGTTTGATGTCCAAGTGGAGACTAGTGATAAGTGGAATTCCTCAGGAGTTGGTATTGGGACCAATGTTGTTCAAATCTTTGGTGATTTCAACAGTAGGATTGAATGAACCATCAGCAAGTTTTCCAATGACACCAAACTGTGTATTATGGTCAAGACACTGGAGAGAAAGGATGCCATCCAGAGGGACCTTGATAGGCTTGAGAGGAGGATCCCATGCAAACCTCATGAAGTTCATTCAATAAGGTCAAGTGCAAGGTCCTGCACATGGGTTGGGGCAATCCCAAGCACAGCTACAGGCTGGGCAGAGGATGGATTGAGAGCAGCCCTGAGGAGAAGGACTCAAGGGTGTTGGTTGGTGAGAAGCTCAACAGCTGTTGGTAATGTACACTTGCAGCCCAGAAAGCCAACCATACCTTGGGCTGCACCAAAAGAAGCATGGCCAGCAGATGAATGGAGGTGATTCTTGCCCTCTACTCTGCTCTCATGAAACCCCACCTGGAGTACTGTATCCATCTCTGGGGCCCCCAACATAAGAAGGACATGGAGCTTTTGGAGGTAGTCCAGGGCAGGGCTATGAAGATGAATGGAGGGCTGGAGCACCTCTCCTATGAAGGCAGGCTGAGAGATTTGGGGTTGTTCAGCCTTGAGAAGAGAATGCTCCGGGAAGACCTAACAGCATTCCAGTACCTGAAGGGGCCTACAGGAAAGCTGAGGAGGGACTGTTTACAAAGGGATGTAGTGATAGGACAAGGAGGGTAGATTTATTCCTAATATCTAAACTAAATTCTTCCCTGTGAGGGTGGTGAGGCCCTGGCACAGGCTGCCCAGAGAAGCTGTGGCTGCCCCGTCCCTGGCAGTATCCAAGGCCAGGTTGGATGGGGCTTTGGGCAACCTGGTCTAACTGAGGGTGTCTGTGCCCATGTTTGGGGTCGGAGATGATCCTTAAGGTCCCTTCTAATCCAGGCCATTCTGTGAAGCAAGTAGTGGAAAAATGTATTAAAGAAAGATAGAAAATGACCTGTAATAGACACCAAGGAAAATATCCTTTAAAAAATAAACACCAAAAAATGCTGCTTTGGGGGGTATCACTCTGGTCTCATTACCTTAATATATCTTGGATGATAACCTCTGAGCTGTAATTAGATTGGACTCTATTTTTCAGTCAGGAGCTAAGTGCATCAGAGATCCTCAATGCGGTTGGGACCCGTCTCGGGCCTCCACCTGTCCCCACAGAGTGCAAGTGGTGATGTTGGCAGCCTGGTATTTGTTATAGGGAGCACCACTGAAAAAGGTGTAGGGACAATTCTTGTCAATGAAGATGGTATCACAGCTGTGACACGTCATACGCGTATGTGCTGGTATCAAAGAGCTTTGGACTGACAGCTCTAACTGTTCAGCAACGACACTGAGGATTAACAAACTGGGAAGACTCCCAGTTTTCAGACAAAATGGACTTTCACCTTTAACTTTCTTCCTTTATTTTTTTCCCCTATGAGACAAACTTATACTCTGAGATACCCAACTGTTATGTACAGGCTGTCATTTCAGTAAGTCTTGATGTTTAAAACCACTTTGTCTAGAGCCTCAAGGTTAAGTATCCATTGAAATAACCAGGGAATATCTTATTTCATTACAATTTTCAAATTCAAAAGAAAAACAACAAAATCTGCCTTTCTGATTGTATGAGTCACACAGCTATAAGAGTAAGTTTTATGAAGGTGACTTCTAGGAAGGAGAAGCTAACAACTGAAACTGAAAAACCATGATTTTAGAGGGTAACTTTCTATTTGAGGTACCTTGACTTTGATCTTAGTTTGAGTGAGTCTTAGGAAAACTGTACTATGGAAAAAAAATACACTGCGAATGTTAAACTGTCTGCATCTGGAGGTTTAAGTAAATATGGAAATTCACCAGATTGCTAGTTGTTTTTGAAATGTCTGTGAACATAATGGGAGAGGAGGGTTTAGAATAACCTGGGGAGGTGATTGTTTACACAGCAGTAGGAAAAACGTGATCCAGATCAGACTAAAAAGCAAAAATAAGAACAAGACATGCATGAAACTGTAAGGGCATAAGACTGAAATATCACCCAAATCAAACACAAAAATCTGATCTGTGTATAGCACAGAGTTATGTGGGTGGTGAATTAGTTGTGCTAAACCAGGTTATTCAGTGGTATCCTGTGTAAACAAGCCTATCTTCAGTGTTACTTGTGTACCTATGGGGTGGTGTCATGCCTTGTCTTCAGGACATGAGAACGCTGCAGGGCATTCCAGTAGATACCAGTCAGCATTTCCAAAGGGATATAAGAAGTGGTACAATATTTGGAATATGTATTTTACAAACCCAAATATTTGGATTGGATTTTTGATAGGTTTTTTGTTTGTTTTTGGTTTTTTTTTTACATCTATTCAGCAGTTTTATATAAACGAATAGTCATACGTACGGGGACAGGGAAATGGTGGAGCATCATGCTTCTGTCTGGATCACACTATGTCCGTTTGCTTGTTGGTTTCTTCTTGGCAAGAAATCTTCAGAAGAAAGAAGAAATATATATGTAAGTCAGGCACTAACAATAACAAACGTGCCTCCTGGGTAGAAAAATGCAGACAACCTTTAACAGCTCTCCAAGATTTATGCATCAGCTAAATTAGTAGGGTTTAAGTTAAAGCAAAAAGCTGTGTCGCCTAGAACACCTCACACTTCTGAGACAGGGTTTCAAAATTACTCAGCAGTCCTCTGTGGCTGCTCCTTTCCAGAGGCCTGAGCGAGCCAGTGTGTTGCAGCCAGCCAGGGGAACTGGTGTCTCCTCCATCCCTTGCCACTGCCCTCTCTCACCTCTCCCTAATGGACTTTCCCTCCAAGGGTCAAGAGAAGTTCTCTCTTTTGGGGTGTTGTGATTCTTGGGAGGCTTTTTTTTCTTTCCTTGGGTGGGAGGGGTGCCCCATACTTGATGCAGCTTAACATCTGAGACAGAGAAACTGTTCTGAGTATCCAGACATGAAGAAGATGTGCCTTTAAACACCTGAATTTGGGTATGTTGGTGCAGAAACACTTCTTCCCTAATGCCTTATGATGTGACTTGAACTTTCATCAGGAGTAGGAAACAGTCTGACAAATGTGTCTTTCCACAAATATTTACCTGAATACTCTACATGTGCTTTGTATCTGAGTCCTGCTTGTGTTTGCTTTCAACAAATACCCAGGCATGCAGTATCACTTGCTGAAATCTACTTGGGAGCTTTTCATTTTTAACCAGTTTGGAAAAAGTTCAAGGCTTGATTTCAGAAACGTGGTAAAGTTGATTTAATCATCTGAAGAGGAAAACCAAATTGTGCTTATATGCATTTAAATATACCTTATTTTAGGTATAGCTGCTGAAGTATCTTCTGGAAGTTTATATGCATGACTTCTGTTTAAACATATTTAACATATCAAGAAATCCGATAAGAGGAAATTCACGAGATCATATTATTGTTCTTGTTTCATATGCTTACATTAAATTCAGAGTCCTAAAATCAACTGTTGGCTAAATGGACATCTTGAAACAACAATGCTACATTCCCTATGTGAGCAAGGCTATGTCTACTAAAGCTAGAGATCTGTTTCTAGGTGTCAGTAGTGGTTTTCATTTAGTTTTAATATGATTCATAGATATTGGAGCATGAGAGCAATGCTTTTGCATAGTCTGTCCAGGGAGCTAAGGTTTAGATGGCTCTTCTTCTCTTGAGTCTCCATTCCAAAATCCACAGGGCAGTATGGCTTTTATGGAAAGAGATCAATCTCTTTCTCCCCTAACAGTACACTGAAAAATTGTTTTTTGTAGTTTGTTTGGGGTTTTTTTTCCACAAACTGCCTACCTATACTTTAGAACCATTTATTGTCCCAGTAGCAACTGATGAAACTACTGACAGAAATGTCTAATTGGAGAAATACTCAATTATGTTTTGATTCAAGTGGGTATTTTAGTAAAAAGAGCCCAAATGAACAGTGTATTCTATTTGCACTCCCAGCATGGGAGCAGTCTTGGCACAAAAATGAATAAATAATTAAAGGTGCTTTTGCAATCCAGATTTCAGCTACTTTTCTGCTTCTAACCCTGCTTTAGAGTTTTCACATCTCCTTACAAAATTATTTAAATTCCAAATTTGCTGAAAGGATGCATTCTTTAAGAGATTTTTTTTTTTTTGAAAATAATCTCATTATTTACCAAAAAGTCATTTGGTTGGATTAATTTTAACAAAAACTGTCAGAATATAACCTTAGATCTCATTTCTTGACTTTCTATGCTTCTTGCAGGCTTTCATAATTATTTTCCTCTTCTATAAACCTGTGAGGGGCCTGGCTTCAATTTTCCAGAAAGAATCTAACAAAACTTCTTAATGAACACAGCTGGCTTGGTTTTGGGAGTCGTTTTTTGTTTTGCTTAGTCTAGTCATAAGGCATTTAGGAAATAACAGTTAAATCTATACTCCACACTGTGAGAAGCAAATTATTCTGGGTTAGTTTTACTTTAAAAAAAGAATAAATTGTAAATTCATTTGTCCTCCTCATTGAACTTTTTCAGAACCATAATTTACTGACTTGTGTGTGTGTGTGTGTATGTGTGTTTGTGTGTGTGCAAAAATACCAGCCCGCGAGTATCTTTTCCTTGACTAAGGGTGTTATTTTAATGACTTTCTGTGGCCTCCTACAGCTTTCTCTTGATGGCTCCCTTGGAACAGCCTTCCAACCCTTCCAGTAAAAGCAATATTTGAGACGTTTTCCAGCTGTTCAGCACTTCTCAGATTAGAGGTCATTATCTCAGGAAAAACGAAGGGTAGTTCCCTCCTCTGCCTCTCCTGCTGATGTATGGTGACATGCCTGGTGCATCTGGGATTGGAGATGCAGTGCCACCCTGCACTGGTGCTGCCAGTACACCTAAGCCACACAGGCAATCCCCTGGAGACCCCCCTTCAGTGCTGGTGATCGTGTGGGATTTTTTAATGGGATTCTCTTGTATCAAGAGAAATGCTTCCTGAGCATTTCTCAGGAATTTCATCTTCTGCTGCTTCTCAGGTGGAACATGTATCAGTCTATAAGTAATCAAAGGGCTGACTCTCTTTTAAAAAAATTCTTTATTCCTGGTAGTTGAGGGTTATTATCTTTAGACTGGACTCTTCAGTCTTGGTAAGAGGAGGCACTCAAGCGTAAAGTCACTTTTTAAAATCAGAACTTGTAAACGTTGGGGGTGGATTGAGCGTCACGTTTCGAGCTGTGTGCAGTTGTACCAATTTATATTGTAATTAAATAATTAAACAAACACTTACATGCAGCAACAGTGGCAATTGCATCCTGCAAGAAGTGAAATAGGGAAACAAAAACAATCTGTGGGAAACAAAGATTCTTTGTGGCATCTACAAGAGCCAAGCAGAGTTTAAACCAGTCGGGCAGGTTAAATGTAGAGATGTCCTTTCTTTCAACAAGAAATCCCCATGAATTGTCAATTGCTCTTAAACCTGGACAGTGAGTCATTGTCCACTGAATAAACAAAATAAAAAGCAGCTGTGAACATTGTGATAAAAACACCTTTGAGAAAAGCCCTTGAGGACTGATAACTAGGTGACAAACTGTGATCCACCTCCAGCCTCAATTTTGCAGTAGCTCCTGGCTTTTTCCAAAAGGGTGGGTGAGTTCCCTCTCACTAGGCATCATATCCTAGTACTTAGCTGATTAGCACTGAATGAGGTATGCTGGGGTCAGGGTGGGGTGGGGGGAATAAAACATATATATGCTCCAGCTGTATGTTCACTAAATGTCTCCTGATGTTTACACAGTGGAAACAATTGGGTGAGCACAATGGTGCTGAATGGAAAAAAAAATAAATCTCCAAATGATATTTCCATCTCAAAATTTCAAAATCGGTCTATTCTTATCTGAACCTGGCTGGTTCCTGTTAGTTGATTAGCATTTCAGTCTGGTGATAAAAATGTGATGGAAAGAATGAGTTGTGCATTAGTAATCTTGATACAGCTTCTGTTAGGTATTCTAACTTGGAGTGAATACAAAGGTAGAGTATGGTAACATACTGCTTAAACTTCTGCTGCTTCTCAGGTGGAGAACACTCCTTGGCAAAAGAATGAACTGTTCTTACTTGGGTTGTCTTTTCAAGAGCACTTAATAGACCACAGAGAGGCTATTTCAGCTCCAGGCTACTCTGTCCCTTTGTAATCCCTACTGATGGATCTAGGAGAAATGAAAGAACACCTGCCAGAAGAGCTGTTGTATTTGAAAAATAGGAATATGTACATTTATATCTCTGCAGACTTTTTTTAAAAGGACTTCTCCTTCTTACATCAATAGAATCAGAAAAATTAGAACCTTTGACTTGACCAGACGCTTTAGCACAGCATATGAATTCATCCCTACCTTGAGAGGAAACAGTCTTCCAGTACACAGAGCTCCTGCCAGTGTGTGAAAACATCAGTTGAAAACAAATGCTGTGGCTTTGTGTAATGGGTGGGCTCTGCATATAAAGTCTGAACAAAAGAGCCTGCTTCTAGGGAATGTACCCAGTCTCAAAGGTGATCCTATTTTAGCACAGCTACAAGAAAGGCTTAGGGTGAAAGTTACGGCGATGAAAAAGACCCAACTGTCTCGTTCTCTCACAAAAAGGAGTTCTAACGGGCGTGAAAGAGCAAAGAATAAAACATGTCATTTTGTTGGCTAAAATTTCCTGCCAAACACTGGTGGAAAGAAATTTGATTCAAAAGAAAAAATATTGGTAAAATAGGGGAAAGAGACACTATTGAAGCGTTCCAGTCTTGAGAAGCGTAAGTGTTATCTTCTCACTCCTGATTCATCGGTCACTTTGAGACAAGGAGCTCAGAAACCTGCCTTTAATCATCTGTTTATTTTTAGTTTAAATTTTATGACAAATCCAACCCCGAAGAGAGACTTCATCATCTGAGCACCTACTACTGAGAGATTTTTCAAGCATGTGTCAACTTAGTAGAACACTAATTTAGTGAATAACAGAATAGTTGGCCGTAAAAACTCAGTATGCAAAGCTATCCTTGCACTCCAGGCATGATAGTCTTCTGATGAAATAAACTCCTTGTCTACCCTACCCAAATTGTATAGCTCCATTAAAGATTTATCTCCTGCTGTGACTGGGTATTAAATTATAAAGAGAAGGCTGGAAGTTGTTATATAAAGACTTGAAGCTACTGTTTCAGTGTCTCGTTCCTGCTCTGCTGACCAGCTGATTTACTTATGCCCTGTGCCAAATCGCTTAAGAGCATATTGAAGAGTCAAGGGTAAGTTGTTGGGTTTTTTTTTTCTTTGCACTTGTGACTGATTACAAATGCACCTCAAAAAGGTTTCCTGAGACCCAGAGGTGTTTTAGTCTCTCTTAGACATTTCTTATTTGCAGCTGGTGGAGAGCTTTTATTTCGAAGGGTTTAAGAGCAGTGAAGTGTTTGAGAAGATGTAGCTCTTTTTATTTGGTGGAGGCAGAAGAAACTTGATGTCAAATGCTTTTAGCATTTTTACTCCTTGCTTGTAGAGTAGCTAATAGTATACTATACCATAACATGCTTTGTAAAAGCCATCACATTCATTGGGTGATGGTTTTAAACACAATGAAGAAAAAAAAATACTGCTAAACCCACCCACAAAACAAAAAACCAAACCCACACCATCTATCCCTAAAATAACCAAACCTGAACATCTTTTCCTACTGCCTTGAGAACCTGAATTCTCCTCTGCTAGCTGTGTTTGTCAGCATAACAATTAAAGTAATACCAAAACAAGTGAACTTTGAATTGTTTGTTTTCACATTAATGTTGAGGGAAGACCACAGGACATTGAATCAGATTTTGCAAGGCACAAGGCTTTAGGATCAATACTTGGCAAGCTTACAAACCTCCCAGTGGTTTAGATGCTAGACTAAATTAAACCCTCCTTTAAGATCAATTGCCTTAACTAAGAGCTGTTGGCTCACAAAAATCCAAACTGGGGACTGACTGCTCTTTAGAGGATGTATGGATATTGTAGGTAGTCAAAATTGGTTCAGTGCAAGCCATGTATGGTCAATGTACAAAAGAAGTGTAAGTAAAATTACAGGATTGATTAGGAAAAGAGCAGAGCAGCAGTATGTTTGGGCTTTCTTCCATCTCCATCTTGCAAGAAGTTCATATGCTACTTCTGTGGTTCTACTTCATTTGCACAAAATAAGATGTTTCACTCCCGATATTAAGCTCTTAAAACTGCAAAATTTTCCATTATTTCACTCCTTCTGTTGGGGAAATATATCAATTGCCTCCTTCACAGTTGTGTGCTAGGGCTGTTCTGTTGGCAAGTGTGACTTTCAAGTACTGTACAAAGTGCAAAGAACTTCCTCTGGGGTAGAACATGCCTTTGTTGCCCACGGGAGCAATAAGTGACAATGCACAGTATAGGGATGTCTTTTGTCTCACAGAGAAAGTCATGGGCACAGGTGGTAGATGTTCCACATATCTTCTAAGTGACTAAACAGTTGAGCATCTGGGATTTTGAGTGTTTAACTATTACATAGCAACTAAATGCGGTGTTGGTGTGAAAAACAAAAAGGGATAAGAATTCGTGGTGCCCATTTTCACTGGTATTTCTTGTGGCCTCAGGTGCTTAACCTATTTTTGTTGGCTCACTTTCATCTTCTGCAAAGCAGGTGTAGCTCACAGTACCTGTGCTACTTCCTAATCATGTTCTAAAACTTGGGAGAAGTGTTAATTGGGATGACTTGTAAAGCATGTGAAGATTTACTATTGAGAAGTGCTATATTCACTCTAGATATATTAACTTCTGAAGACTGCACGTGCTTTTTAAGATGACAAGCCAGTGAGTTGAAGATTAAAAAATAGGAGCAGAGGTCCCGTTGGCATGCGTTTGTCTATAAATCAGTAGGAAGAAATAGAACAACTAAAGAAAGCACTTAAGTAAAACCAACTTTCTGATTCCCTAGTGTTTCCCTAGATATCAACATCTACTTAGAGCTTCCCTAAAGCTAACATTTCAGCAAAACTGTAATGTTCCCAAAGCCTGTAGGAAGAAACAAGATACCGTAAGATGAGATTAATTTTTGCCTCTAAAATTTTCCATTTTTACGTGAAAAGTACTTCCCTTGTTGCTTCACTAAGAAGTAATTGTTTGCATCTCTGGCAGTTTTAAACTGTTTCTGCTTGCGACCCAAGTTCCAATCCAAAAATTTATCTGAGTGCCATCATTCCAATACAGACCTTCTTGTTAACTTCTTTTTTCCAGTGCTTTCCACAGTATTTTGCCTTTCTGCAATTTTTTTTGTTCTCACCACTTAAAAGCCATTAGCTTGTTTGAAACAGTCACTCTTCCAGCTAGAACAGATGCAAGCATTGCATGAAAGCTCTGAGGAATGTTCCATGGCAGCATCTGGTGCTTCGCTTTAAAGTTTATTTTTATATGTGAAATAGCTGTGAGTGTCCATTTGTAGCTAAAATGCTGTCTTCTCAAAGCAAAGTGATTAGGTCTGAACCCTTCAACAGGAGGGACTAAAAAAAAAAAGATATGATGACATGTTTTTAAGGTAGAGCTGTTACAGGCAAGGTGATGACTTCGCTCTGTTATGCATCGCGTGCCTTTGCAGTGGTGTATATCTATGTATCTGACATGCCACTGCTTTCTTTGGAGTCAGGCTGTGCCATGAGGGATGCATCTTCAGAAACACATCTTAGCAGAAACTTTGGAAAGCTCTTTGTTTTTTGGGGGGGGGAATAGGGGGAAGTGTTTCTTATTCCATCTTACAGTCTCCCTCTGAAGGAAATTAGATGCCTTTAATGGGTAATTATCTCCTTCATAATCTTAGCGTAACATCTCAGTATCATAAGAATTACTGTTCTTGTAGCTGTACCTAAAACTGTGGTGCCACAAGGGTAGGTATGATGACATGAGACTGGCTGGGGAGGCAGAGAGCTGCTTTGCAGCAGTTTATAGCTCCTGGGGAGTCAGTACAGGCCTCAGCATGGCTGGAGCACTGCAGGGATGAACCATGGCGGCAGCTGGGGATGCCAGGGTGCCCCAGAGCTGCTCCCTGCTGAGCTCCTTTGGCTGTGCCCTCTGCTCTGGGAGGCAGGGAGGGTCCTGTTACTGCCCAGAGCCAAGCGGCAGCTCTCATCATTCAAAAGGGAATCCCGGAGCATGGCTTACAGCAGTTTTCCAGTCCTTTGGTGCCAGCACTGGTGCAGGAGAGAATCTCCAGCCCATTATTTCCAGCCATGCAAAGAGACTGACAGGGAACATATTTAAGCAGATGTCTTGTGTTTTAACAAAGTTTCAGTGAGTCATCCACATGCCCTTAGGCATTCAACGCACCAGACAGCTTTTTAATGGCCATGGCATCTTGCTCACAACCTAGTATTATGCACACATTCCATATAGTTAAATAAAACCCACATCTTCAGCTGGAGAAGGTTCATAACGCTTTGCTAATGTTGGTAAAGCTGCCATGCAACTGAGGGCCTAGCACAAGAACGTGATGCCTGGTACAACCCCAACCTGATTTGCTGTTAACAACCAGAAGCTGGTTCTGGGCTGCAAGTGACATTGCTGTAGCATTCTTTTGAGCCACCAGCATTTGTCATCTTCAAACAGCCCATGCAGACAAAAGGCTCTTTGTGAGCTGGCTGGCAGCCTGCGAGGTACGTATGCAGCTGTGTGCTGCATTCATTTTCCCTTCTTTGTCCCGACATGCTGCTCAGGGACTGACTCAAAGTGAGTTAGAAGAAGGGCAAGATATTTTCCAGATTAGTATTTCAGCTCTTAACAGTAGCAAGTGCTTTTTTCTCCTATGACTGCAAAATTGTATGTCCTAAAATTAGGTTAATTGTGGTCTTGCTGCATTTGACAACCCAGTGCAGCAGCTACTGAGGGCAATAAGGAAGTCTCTCTTCTCCATCTGGCCTTTTGATAGGCAACTGCACCTTCCTTCTCCTCCTGTCAGCAGAAACACAACCCCACGTGCTACAGTCCCCATTGGAGGCTATGTAACTGATCAAGCTTTGGATGGAGACAGCACAGGAACACGTGTATGCAGCTAAGGCTTTGGCTACCTAAAGGTCAGGCAAAATGTTTATACGTAACCACGGCCTGTGCAGCTGGTAATGAACAACCCTGCCTGCTCGGTCCCGTACTTCTGGCCTGCCACTGAACTTGGATGGAAAGCTGTGATTTCTCTATCAGCAGGAGCAAAGCTCTTAAATATTTGCCTGGATGATGACAAAACATTTGTTTGCACATACACTGTGTATTTCAGACACTGGATAACCTGATGTCATGAATGACATGAAACCGTTCCTGGGAGTAAATCTTTTCCTCATGCTTATGTTGTAGCATGTTTTTGAATTAGTAGGGTTTAACAGTGCCAACTTGTGTGAGAAATAAACAGAGAAAACTATGGCAATATGATATCTAAATTGAATCTTACACTGTTGCAGAGCTGACCTTGGATTAGTAAAATTTGAGGGTTTTATAGCATGCTTTCCCTGTTTCACACAAGCAACTCAGTCACTTCCTTTTAAAATAGAAAATGTTTTTTCCAGCCACTCTGCCTACTTACTCTGTTAAAATAGTTCTCATCAAATGTCACTTTTACTTATGATTATTATAGCAGACTCTCTAAAGTCACTGTTAAGCTTGCTATGCTAGTAAGTATGCTTATCTCCATAAACATAACGCTAGAGACTGCCTTGCAAGTGCTGCTGTTTGTTTTTCACAAAATGCTTTGGGGTGGGAGGGACCTCAAAGGCCATCTAGTTGCAAACCCCCTGCCATGGGCAGGGACCTCCTCCACTAGCCCAGGTTGCCCAAAGCCCCATCCAGCCTGGCCTTGAACACTGCCAGGGTAGGGGCAGCCACAGCTTCTCTGGGCAGCCTGTGCCAGGGCCTCACCCCCCTCACGGGGAAGGATTTCTTCCTAATATCTAGTCTAAATCTGCTCTCTTTGTCCTATCAGTACATGACCTTGTAAGCAGTTCCCCTCCGGCTTGGCAGAGTGACTAGAACACTTGTCAGTAAAGATTAAGGCAAAAAAGCTGCGTACCTCAGCCTTCTCCATATCCCAGGTAACCAGGTTTCCTGTTTCCTTTCAGAAGGGGCCCACATTTTCCCCAGTCTTCCTTTTATCCCCAACACATCTATACGAGCTTTTCTTGTTGCCCTTGACATCCCTGGCCAGATTTAATTCTATCAGGGCTTTATATTTCCTAACCTGATCGCTAACCACCCCAGAAGATTTCTCTGTATTACTATCAGGCTACCTGCCCTTGCTTCCACCCTATGCAGGCTTCCTTCTTGTGTTTGTCTGGGAGCATCTTGTTCATCCATGGAGGACTCCTGACATCTTTGCTGGACTTCCTCTTTGTTGGGATGCATCACCCCCAAGGTTGGAGAAGTAATCTCACTTTCATGTGTGGTGATACCAGACCTTTTCTCTTCGAATTCTCAAACCGTCGCTGCCTATTCTGAAAGACTTTGACTTGCAAATACTGTTACCGTATTAGAAACCAAAATCTTGCCACAGAAGAGGGTGGCTTGTCCTGCTATGTGTACTTTCATTTACATAGTTATCAAAGAGAGGGAGGAAAGAGTGTGATCAATGTAAAGAATCTATCTTCTGGAAGTCTGCTCTTGCTATTCTTGTGAAAATGAAGAGGAATTATTTCATACCCATCTACTTCTGCAAAGTCTGATGCAACATCACATCAGAGGTATGAATGCCTCAGATAAGTGTGCTTTGCTGACAGTAATGGGGAATGAACTTGAGTAGCTTGCTTTTAAGAGCCACACTGGTGGGGAAAAAAAAAGCCATGATCCAGATGAAGCTTTTGTTGCTGTGGAATTGATTTGCTATGGAAGTGGGAGCAACAGTTCTTTCCTGCGTGTTCCCTGTGAGTTGTTCTCTTGCTGTGCAAAGGGGAAACAGCGTGTGTTCGTGCTGTAATTAGTAAACAGGGAATGTTACTGGCTCTGTACAGCGTATTTGGCTTCTTTCTTTGGTATGAATCTAAAGGGAGCACCAAAGCTCCCACAGACCCTGGTAAGCAAACTGTATTAGAGACAGTGACGAACTTGACATCTCAAAAGATGAACTTGATTGCGCTGGACAGTGACGTCTCTACACAGTGGCTGGTGGAGAGCTTTGTGATTACACCCTATACCAGAATTTTAAATACCTTAGCTATGGTAGAGATACTTGAGTACAAGTCCTTTGCTTTTTTTTTTTTTCTTTTCATTCAACAGCTGTCAGTATCCATTTTTGAATTCCTGCTCTGAAGATAGGAAACTTAGGTTTGCTGGTTTTTGGCTGGGACCTGCTTTCTATTCATACTGATGACTAACAGGATTCCGTGGTTTAAATATTTTCCTGAAGGAAAAAAATATTCAAGACCTAAATTGTTTTTACTCCAAACAGAAACCTGTTCAGTGAGGTCCTTGAGGACACTGTGATTATTCATAGAGCAGGGTGATACTTTGAATGTGTAACCCCATGTTTTTCATACCAAATGTAGGTAAAGAGATACTGACTTCTGGCTCACTAACATCCTTAATCATTGATATCTTGCTCAATAAAACTAGGGCTGACAGAAGCAGGCTCTTTGTTTTAAAAAAATACAAAAATCTACTGGAATAATTCAGCAAGTCAAGATATGTATGAAGCCTGAAATATCAACAAAAGGGATACAAATGAGGAGGAACTTCCTAGGATGTCTTGACAGCAAAAATAAAGAAAGTCTGTGCAAATAATATAAGTGTCTCTAACGTCTGTGGGAATTCTACAAAGGAATCTCCCATAATAATTGATTTAATAGGCAAAATAGTATGCTTTAAGAATGGTGAGGAAGCAATGGAAAAGCTGTGAAGCTTCAGGAAAATCTGGAAATTATAGAGCTATTGGTAAATTCCACCATCCATGGGAATTTTGAGATTGAGATTAAATGTTTTTGTTCACACAATGTTTAGTGGAAAATAACTTAAGCAAGATGCACCATGCTGGCTTCATCTATTACATAAATTTCATTAGCTGTGGAATCTGTTAACTGTGGTACAGAGACAAACAATATTATCCACAACGGCTGTCCCTGGAAATCAGCTGCTGCTGGAAAATGTTAACTAGGAAAGAAATTTTATGGAGAGGTACTGGCTCTAATGACAAACTAGAATGAAAGAATCTTGACTACAGGATGAAGGATATGAACAAAACCTGACACAAAACACTGACAAAAAATTTTAAAAGTCAAAAAGAATGTCAGAAAACAAATTCTCCATTGATTTGGGAGTGGATAACTACACTTGACTCAGGCAGAATGAGGCTTACAAACAAGGCTTCCTACATCACTACTAGAGTCCTAAGCAAAGGGCTAGTTAAATTGTGTTGTGAAACTCATCCCTCTGTGAGGTTTACCCTCTGTACTTGAAAAGGCTGAAGTTTCTAACCAGTGTAGAATGTGGACACCTTTTGATATATGAGTAAGATAGAAGTGTTTAATCTCTCTGCTGATGACCAAAGAATTGTTTTCTATACTCCTGCAAACGTGCAAACAGTCTGCAGTTACGTGCATTGAAATTAAATCTGTTCTGATTCTGAGCAGAAGGACAAGTGTGGCAGTTCTGCTCAAGTGTCACCAATTCATTAATGCCTTTTGATCAGTGGTGTCACAGTTTGACATGCAAAAGTAAGAATCGCTCTCATGCACATTATAGGTGAAATTTGATTAGCACTGAAATGTAGCATGAACATTATATGCCCTTTTTCCCTTTAGAATTGAGTGTCCCAGATCTGTAGGGCAGATGTCCATCTCCTATATAGTATTCTGACAGCTGGTTGAAAATTAACCCACTTGCATTGTGGGAGTAACAATAGGCCTTACGTATATACTTAATATTTAAACTTTGTAAGAATTGTCTTAGAAGTTGTTGGAAGTTTTGGGGAGGTTGGTGCCATTTCCTAAAATGTGCATCTGGAATATTAAGTGAATATCTTCTGGCTAGAAGCTCGACCTGAGTGTGCATTAGGAAGATGTTCTTATTATTTTTTTCTATTTTTTTCTGCTGATTGCTTATGTTTTCGGTAGTTGCTGTGCAGAGCTCTCCTGTAGCCTTTGAGTAGGTATGCAATGGGATAAGTCTGATGTTTTATGGATCCTAGTATTGCATGGTGAACCTCATGAAGTTCAAGAAGGCTGAAGGCAAGGTTCTGCACATGGGTTGGGGCAATCCCAAGAGCAGCTACAGACTGGGCAGAAAATTGATTGAGAGCAGCCCTGAGGAGAAGGACTTGGGGGTGCTTGCAGCCCTGAAAGCCAATCATATCCTGAGCTGCATTATAAGAAGCATGGCCAGAAGGTCGACTGAGGTGATTCTCCCCCTCTACTCTGCTCTGGTGAGATCCCATCTGGACTACTGTGTTCAGATCTGGGGTCTTCAGAACAAGAAAGACATGGAACTGTTGGACTGAGTCCAGAAGAGGGCCACAATGATGATCAGAGGGCTGGAGCACCTCGCCTATGAAGACAGGCTGAGAGAGTTGGGCTTATTCAGCCTGGGGAAGAAAAGGCTCCACTACCTGAAGGGGCATACAGGAAAATCGGAGAGTGACTCTTTATCAGGAGTATAGTGACAAGACAAGGAGTAATGGGTTTAAACTGAAGGAGGGTAGATTTAAATTAGATATTAGGAAGAAATTCTTTGATGTGAGTCATGATGCACTGGCACAAGTTGCCCAGAGAAGCTGCAGATGTCCCCTCCCTGGCAGTGTTCAAGGCCAGGTTGGATGGGGCTTTGGGTAACCCAGTTTAGTTGAGGGTGTCCCTGCCCCATGGTAGGAGAGTTGGAACTAGATCTTTAAGATTTCGTCCAATCCAAACCATGCTATGATTTTATGATCCAGCAGTAAGCTCATTACTTTGTAGAAAGGTATAAATTCATATTATTATGGAGTTTTGGTGGGGTTTGGTTTTTTTTTAATACAGTTGCTTCTGATAGACAACCTTGAATCACTTGTTGAATTCATTAAATAACTGGTGTTTGGTTAATAAAGATCCTTAATTCTTTTCTCTTAAAATATGATTTTGGTGTTTATAAATGTGATTTATTTGCAAGTCAGGTAGGCTGACACAGACTTTTTTTTTTTCACCAAGGAAAAGCACAATATAATAGCAAGGAATGGAATGAGTTTTAAAAAACTGAGGTAAAGGACTACAGCGTTCAACTTGTAGACTTAAATGAACTTTCCTCCCTTTCTTATGCCTCAATCTTTTGGGCTTCATTCATTCTGAACATTATTTGGCCTATTTTCTTTGCCGTCTGGTATCACTGAAATTCCAAGGATATTAGAGAACACTTTGCTGAGTTTTAGGCAAGTGACTTGCCAAGAACTTCCTTCTGCTCTTCTCACTCTACACCAGTATTATCTGGACTAAATTTTATTTATCAGGTACAAAGAGGTCCTGATGCAGGTTTCCACCCTACCTAACGTATACTTTCTCAGCTATCAGAACTATATCTTCCTTTATACTTAGTAGAGAAAAAAGGAGGGATTCATCTTTCTCTACAAATGAAGAGACAGGAGTGCTCTGAACTCAATTCCATCTCCTGGAGGCAACATCTAAAATAAGAGAGGATGAATTCAGTTACCTAAGTTACGTGCCTGAAGGTAAGAATCCCATAATATCACTAACTTCAGTAAGCGCTGAGATTATTAATTAGCATGTAAGAAGCACTTGGGCCTTTGAGAGCTCCCTCTGATACTGAATAACAGAGATAACCAGCAACTACCCTACAGCAAACAAGACTTACTTTCAGAACACTTGTACATTGCAGGTATCTTCCTCTTCCTGTGGGGAGTACAACTTAATTTCACAAGAACAACCTGGACTCGATTTACTGCAAGGACAGATGCAACAACACATCAGCTCTGCAGCCATTGGCAAGTCACAAGCACTGTTATAGGGCAAAGTCACCGAGGGCATAGCTTTCCTCTGCTTCTCCCTTCTCTCTCCTGTGCAGTAACTGTGGAAAGAAAGATTTTTTGCAAGGGTCTCATACAGGCTAGTGAAATTTAAGCGAGCTACAGAATATTGTGTGTAAAACTTCTGACAGTCACCTTATTAATGATATAAATTATAATATTT
>VZTU01026621.1:0-25073 GCA_013400835.1 Zapornia atra
TGGGTCTCTCAAGGTATTTTTTTTAATGATAGAAGCACTCAGTGCTTTCCAAATAACACACATACAGGATTTGCAGTTCTCTGCTGTGTATATCACTTTGCATGTTCTAAGTGAATATGATAAGCTTCTGGAGCAGCAGCTACCTCAATACTCAAAAGGCAAAAATGCACTCTTTGTAGTTGCTACTTAGCATAATCAGAGANGAGAATGAGTACAAAGAAATACAAGTGTATTTAGAAATACAGGATTAGCAGAAGCTTTCTGTCTCTTAATGAACAGTCCCTTATTATCTCAGGCAACACATCACGTAAACCTTTTCAAAAACATATAAACTTTATCTTAAAGCTAATAAGTAGAGTTTTTCCCCTAACTACCAAAAGACAGCATTGTATCTGGTTGTACTGATGCTTAGGAACACTGCTATGGTATCTTCTAATTGTCAGCCGGCGCATGTTGTATACACAGACAACATTGTGTATCCCGGGTGTGAGTTATGATATACTTACACCAAGCCAGTCCCTCTTCTTAGTTATCATTTTGCTGAACTGTGCAACTGGAGATGGAGTTTGTAATAGACATGAATATATGTTTCAGAATAGAGTCAGTACTAAGAATAATAATTCCTTTACTTCTGCATTTTTTAAAATAAACTTCTCTAATACAAGAATTGCAACCATTTTTATTCACAAAAAATACACAAAGTTTAAAAAAAAAAGGCTGGAGCTTCTTATAATGTTTGTATAGTAAGTTTGACAGAATATTGAAAATGAATCCAGAGATAAGTAAATTTTTATTCCAATTTTCATTCTTTCCAATTTTCTCTCTTCTCACCACTAAAAGAAGTCCTGTGATTGGAACATATCTATAAAACAAACAGGTTCCTTTTTCTTGCTGGCGCTAAAATTCTAATATATGTAAGCCTCAATCTTTTCCTATTGAAATGAATCTAAGCTTGAATCTGAACAAGTTACACCAGGGCAAAATATATTCCAAAAAACTTCAGCATCTCAGCTATAGAAAGGGAGATTAATACAGCAAATTAATTAAGGGAAATGAACAAAAATTAAATGTCTATATTTACCTAGTGCTAAATCTGAGTTTCATGACTCGTTGACGAAAGAATTACAGTGATTGTGCCACAAAATATTTTGGTTTTTCTTTTAGTTAACTCAAAATTGGCTGAAGCTTTAAATTTAAAATAAACAACTGTAATAGATTTAGTCCTTCACCATATCTTTCAAATTTCCTACTAATTCTAAACTACCAATGGCAGTAAACCCTATCCTTAACCTGCCTTCCTGTATTTAAATCAGGCCCAAGCGAGCTTCTGAGTGACAGGAATATTTAACATATTAGGAACTTTCAGCCATTTGGAAGGAAAGCAAAATTTTCACTGTCCCAGTCTTCCATGAGATTCTGAGAGATGAAATTTTCTCCTGTTTTTTTCAGTGGGCTGCACAGTTCTCAGATTGAAATCTTTACTACCTCTGAATCTAATTGGGCTGTTGGATCATGTGAAGCTTCTTTATTGTAACCTGCTGTTCTATAGTTTTCATTCTCCATATCATTCTTGGTTTCTGTCCAAATATTCCCCTAAATGGTGACTAGAGGGCATGTTTGAAGATGCCCACTCTTGTCCAATAGGAACCAAAAGGGTTTCTTAGCTCATGTCACAGGAATTAACAATCTTATATGCAAAGAGAGATTATATTTTTTTGTTCTTGTATGTTTGGTATTTAATTCTGTGATAATTCTATGATTTCCTTCATCTAATTTTTTTCCTGGTGTATTTTCATAACACACACCTAGGAATACGCCTAGGAATTTCTACTAATTTTTCAAGAGTATTTTTGGCCAAATTTTCAATTACTTAGTCACTGAGATGTGAGCTTCCAAGGTCTTAACTGAAGATACCTCTTTTCAGAAAGGATCAGTTGTTTCTGAATATTTTGGCCAGTCATTTTTTTTTCCTGTCCCTACTTATCCCTACTTTCCCATACCTACTTAGATAAAAAATGTTTGTTGGCGTTTTTTTTAACCATGCAAAACATCACAGATATGCATGCACATTCTGCAGTTCTCAGAAGTTTTCCTCTTTGCAGTGAGGTATTATTCTTTCACATGTTTTGTACACATTTTACAGAATAGATTTGTGGCTCAGAATCACATAAAATATGCTAATATATGAAAACAGCAACAGACCCTTGCAAAACCTTTTAGGAAACAGATGTTAAAATTGCAAATTTGAATAATGTGAAACAGTAGGTGTACAGTACTTTAGCTATTAGAGGAAAAATAACACAGCAGAATAAACTCTATGTTCCTATATGTGGATGGTCATAAATAACGTATCTTCTAAGATATCCTTAAATTAACTTATTTAATATTTTCATAACAAATTCATTGTTTTTACATGCTTAAATGTAAAACTTAGCATGTCTTGTGTTTTAAAAAGTTGTCAGGGAAGATGATAAAATTTGGAATGGGACAAAGTCTCGTTGTGAGTAAGCAACATTGCCTAGTGCTGTAAAACCCTGTGGTTTGTTTAACAATGGCTCGAGCAG
Organism: Zapornia atra; assembly: GCA_013400835.1. NCBI lineage: Eukaryota > Metazoa > Chordata > Aves > Gruiformes > Rallidae > Zapornia > Zapornia atra. Next base: position 2,565 of record VZTU01026621.1, read on the forward strand.
GTGGCATATGGCTAATACTGAGTCTGTTACTATCTCCAGGGTGCCAGACATTCCTCAAATTTTCTGTGAGAGGAATTTTTTGGTAGATTTGGATTGTAAAGGCACGTGAGCATCTGCTGCCTGCTCAGTCTCATTATCATCAACAGAGTTAACTCCTACAGCTCTCAGCCTTGCAGCCAGAGCTAAATTTGCTTTCACTGTGAGCAGTGAATTTGACAACCTATGCTGTAATAATGTTCCATCTGAATAGAAAGAAAGATTTTCTTGTAAAATAAATGCCACTTTTTAAGGTGCATTCGAAATTATAAAACCAAGTAGTTTAATATGATTTCCTGACAAACATGATTACTTTATTTTAAGATTAATTCTTAAGTTTGGATTAAAATATTTGCATTGCCTTAAGCTTTCAATTGTTTAAAAGAAAACTGAGATCTGAAACAACACAATACAAATTTATCAGTAGTTGGAAACATCTAAACAATTTACCTGTTCTATTAAGTTCTACATTATCACAGTCCCATAGTGTTTAATGACTTTCAAGTAAAATCAAGTACAATAAGCTCCATAATGAGCTCTAAGGAATCTGGAGCTTCTTGGTTCTCTCCTTTAGACAGGTCCTTTTATTTTATAGATTGATATTCCATTTTTTCCCCTGTTGCTATTAAATCACTGACAACTTTAAAACAGAACCATGAAAGGCAATGGAGAAATAAAGCTAAATGAAGCATTAATACCCCCTTACCTTTGCATATTATAACTGCTTTTCTTGGGGACTATTTAGCTTCAGTATCTTCTCATGAATACAGACCCATATTTTAGCACTGGTGAACAACAGTTTCCTAGTAATGAGCCATGGCTATTTGGAGCTTCTGACAAGATGTTTGGTAAAAATCATGGGGAAAAAAATCAGGTGAAATTTTGCAGTAGGCTTCTGGGTATAACCTTGTGCTGTCAAAGCAGAAACTGGGTGGAAAGCAATGTTTTAGGTCTACAACCTCTATATTTTTCACCGCTTTAGGTCTCCAAGCACCAAAGAGTTTTGAAATGTGGAGTGCTGGTAGACAAATGTATTGCGGTTTTGGCCAGTCCTTGACTCTTTGATGCCTGCAAGATATCAAACTTGATTTTGAAAGATAATCGACCTACCCTTCATTTTCTGTTCTATAATTCCTTTACATACAACATACAGATATACAACTTAAAAAGAAGTCCTCAACATAAGACCCAAACTCACACTTTCTTAGGAAGCAGACTCTGGACATGTTTCATCTAAATATCTTTCAGAACAAAGTGCAAAGCATGGTGTAATAGCAATGTTTTTTTTCTTATCATGCTAGTATGCTACACTAATTTTAATGTACAGGAATTGCTCAGCTCTGGCATTGCTCCACTACTGCAGCGTGAGGCCACTAAAAACAACTGACACTGACATGAAGAATTTAGAATGGAGACAGAAAATTTTGAATGCCAAATGTATTTGGTATCCTACTGTGCATTCTCAAACACATAACAGCTAATAAAATTTGTTTGCACAACAAAAATGGCATCTACTTATGTCTCCACGCTCACATGCAGCTACGGAAATTGCCATTAATGGGGCTTTTACTAAAATTATGGCTACAACTGGTGCACAGAAAATGATTGCAGGTTGTCAGCCTTTAGCAGGAAAGGCACCTCCATGAGGTACTTGTCCAGGCACAGCGAGAGCTTACAGTATCCTGCAGTACTAGGGGCAGTGGCCAGGGCTATGTAGTATACCAAGGGGCTGGGCAGGCAGATAAAACACAGCTGTTCACTCACTTCCCTGCCCAAAGTGGCATAAGGAGGAAGAAAATCAGGGGAAAAAAAGAGTAAAACTTTTTTTTACATAAAGACAGTTTAATATGATATTAATGTAAGAGAACAGTAATAATAATCATGATAACAATATACAAAGCAAGTGATGCACAGCACATTCACTTACCACCCACAGACCACCATTACCCAGAAAGTACCTGAGATGTGGTCAAAACACCTGGCTAGCTTCCCCCCAGTTATATACTGAGTGCGATGCCATATGATACAGAATAACCCTTTGGCCAGTTGGTGTCAGCTGTCCTGGCCATGGTCCCTCTCAGCTCCATGTGCACCCCCAGCCTCCTCGCTGACAGGGAAGTGTGAGAACCTGAAAAGTCCTGGACTTGGTGCAAATGTTGCCCAGCAACAAGATATCTGTTATTGACATTATTCTCATCCTAAATCCAAAACACAGCACCATACCTACTCCCAGAAAAACAACTCACACTATCCCATCCAAACCCAGGACACCACTCCATGACTGAGTGCCTGCACCCAGGCTCTGGACTCAACCCAGAGGCCCTGAGCTGCAGGACACCAAAAGCAGCCCTGGGGCCTGGAAGTGCCTCCGGCCTGCAGCCTCATCACTGTCACAGTCTGCTTACAGGTAGTGGCAGAATGGGGCCCACTAGTGACTGCATGAGCCCCAGGTCATCCCCATCAACACACAACGGCTAAAATTTTGAAACAGTACTTGAGATGTCATATGAAATTGCAGGCTAGCCCAATAAATACCATCTCCAGTGATGTAAAAAACCAACATGTCATACTGTAAGATATCCAATCCCACCAAAAAAATCCAAACCAAAATGAACCACATACAAAAAAGCAAAAGCAAGCCAAAACCAGGGAGGAGAAAGGAAATAGCCGCTTAGAAAAAGCTGCTTTTTCACTGTAGTAGCTTCTGTTCTGGAAGGTTATGAAAATCAGTCTCTCTAGGTTAGGGACCAAGCCCAGATGTTGTTTTCTCTAGGATACTGTAAGTGAAGCAGAGTTACAGGCTGGGAAGTGCCATCTCCAGGGCAGCTGCAAGTACTACGCAGAGATCTCACATATGAGCAGGAAATATGTTGCTAATTTTGAAATAGCTGGAGGGATAGAGAAATCTCTCTTTAGGAACATGTAATCCTCTGTTTATTTGCTTTTTTGACAGATCAAAATGGTACTAGTACCCTGCCTATAGGAGGAAAAGCATGACTTTCCTTCAAAAACATTTGTGGAAGAAAAGCTTTCACAGAGAAAGAAGCTTTGTTTATTTGCTCGTTTTATGAAGAAAAAACTCACTTTCATACATGATTCCCTTTGCTGGTTTTGACTGGTCACAAGAAACAAGACAATATACAAGGTTTTCATATTTTTCTTTATCATGAATAGTTGATAGTGACAGCTATTAAAAGACTTTAAAAGGGAATGAACACGTCCTTAAAATGTGTAAATGCTTTCAAGTACCGTATGTGCCAAGCATTAATCTCAGATGTCACATTAAAAACCTAATGACTAACAACAGCACTTTTAATAAGCTTTTTGAGGGATGAGTTGGACTTGGTGATCCTTATGGATCCCTTCCAACTCAGGATATTCTATGATGTAACCTGAACATTGGCAGGCCAGTAGAAGCAGCAGTAATGCACAATTGAGCGCACCTCTCTTCCATGGGCATTTTGAAACATCTGAGAAAAGTTGCCTGGGGAAAATTGGCCCTTAGCATGAATCACTGGCTGCTGTGTGAAGAGTCCCAACATAGGCGAGCATAAGAATATTTGTAGGAAAATCATTACAGTAATACTTCTGAAGTATGAAAGTTTTCAAAGGACATCCCACTGGCCTCACCAGAGACATAGACTAATACAGAGTCAAACCCCAGAGAATCTTTTGTTTAGCACGGCAGCCAGAGGCAGACACCTTATTTCCCTCATATTTTAGCCATCCAGACCAAGAAATACAGTGGCTGCCCGTGGAATACAGCCTTACCTTTCGGTTTGGTGTAACTGGACATACATATAGACATACATACTGAGCATGTAAATATCTGATCAAAAGTCTCCTGAAGCATCCTATCCTTTTATTCCTATAATGCATGTGAAGCACGTGTCTCTTTTTTGCTTATAGTTTACAAACAAAATGAGAAAGCCTAGAGAAATAAATAATAAACTGACAATATATAAATGAAAGGAACACTTAAAAGAGTACAATACTTATATTGTATTATTTTAATTATATTAATTACTAAAGGTCCAGTCACGTGGAATACTTCACTTACCGAGCTCTTTTCTTCATTAGCATGAATGGTTCTGTAAAACTTATATAGAAGAAAGTACATTGTTCCCACAGAATTTTGATATTTAGGACTTTGTTTTTATTCAATTCAGGAAATAAGTCAGAGGACTTCTGGAGCTTTCAACCATTTGCCCTATGACAAAACACATTCTTCATTAGGTGAATCTGAACATCCAGCCTTGACTTGCAAGTTTTCCTAAAATCATAGATCCTGAGGCTCTGGATTTCCTAATGTTCTTACTCTGACATGTTGCTCTGTAAGTCATGGAGTAAGAGAAAACTACATTGAAAGGGTTTACTTTAAAAAGTCAGACAATTACCCAAACAGCCTAAAGAGACAGTCAGGCATGAACCTCTTTATTCACAGGCACTTTGTAACGTAACCCTACCTACCTCTTTCCATTATATCAATGGTATCATTGACATAAAAATATCCGATTTTGATGACCGAGCAAAGTTCTCATGTTTATTTTTTCTAAATGTCTCTTAAGGTGCTTAGTACCGGAAGGTGATTTTTCTAACATTGGTTAATATACATGGTTCTTTGTTTTATATATTTTTGAATAAACTCTCTAAGGTAGGCAAATCATGTGCTATTAATCATACATGTGATGGGTTTATATCTTTAACTTCTCATGTTGCAATGAGAAAATGTTAGACAAGGGAATAAATCCCAGAATAAGGTCCTTGTCAAACCTTCCTACTCCACTTCTACATTTGGTGTCAATGCGGAATTCAGTACATGGTATACAGTATGTGTATATATACAGTGTATAGTTCATTGCAGGTGTAGAAATCAGTGATTCCTATTTTTCATGCTTAACACTTTTGATTAAAAAAACATTTTGCAAACAAAAATAATCACAAAAACTTTCTCTATAGATGCCTGGTTTTGTTGGCTTTTGAAAGTCAAACTATGCTATTGATACCAAATTTTAGAACTATGTTTATGCTATCTTTTATTGCTGTGGGAAAGCAAGATAGACATACCAGCTAAAGTTTCTCTTGAGTTATCATGCAGCATTTGCAAGAATTGGCCCTTGGGGAGCTACCCTGTCCCAGAGCATGTAGTCTGAAGTGTAGGTCTGAATCATAGCATCTCTCAAACACCTTCTCAATGAACAGAAGGAAAAAAAAAAAACATCTCCAAGGATGTCATCATACTCTCCAAATCCTTTAAAAGCTCAAGACTAGACCCATTCTTGCATTTACGTTGCTTCCTACCCAAATACTGTACTTTACAACCTCCTGATACCTTGATGGTTTTACCTAAAACTAAAGGCATCTTAAGTCACCATTTGCAGTTTATGACACTTTCAAATATGGGCATTCTCTATGAAATATGCACAGATGCAAGTACTGAATCTATTATAAAACACTCTGGTAACACACAGTTTAATTGTCTTCTTGAAACACACAATACTATTTTTTTTGAGCCAAAAATCTTCCTTGACTTCAAGTTAGCTATGCTGCTGAGGGTAAATGTCTTCTGTAATTTGCTATTATATGCAAACCAATCACACACTGCATACAAAACATATGTTCCAAATTTTATGTAGCTGCATTTGACTCTCCTGTCACTTCTACATTTCCTTTCCTACAATGCACAATTACCACAGCAATTGTTTAGTTTCACTTTCTTCTTCCTTGCCCCCTGAAAAGCTCATAAATTCTCTATAATCCTAATTTCACACTCTGCTTCTAACAAAAATATTTCACAAAACACAAGACTGTGCTTAAACTCTGCTGAGGTTTTTAGCAATTCAAGCTCCCAACCTACTCAGACTCACAAAACACAAAGATATTCTGCTTGTGCCAGACTACACAAGCAGCTTGTTTCTGACTTCCTTTTTAGCCACTAGCAACTGTGCATAAATATCTTGCTTACGAAAACGATCTTAATGTCATCATGGGATTAAAAACATGCTTGATGTCTTGCATCAAGTTTCAGCATGATAAATGCTGAAATTTGACAATTAGACCTATTAACAATTCTGCAAATGTGTTTGTATGTGGAAAAAGAGGGTCTTGCATCCCGTTTCCAGGGCCCCTCTGTTTCAGGAAAGTAGAGGAAAACAGAACAGAAGTCTCTCACTTTGAACACATGTCTAGTTGAAATTAATTTACTGGACAATATATAAGTGGTTAAAGCTATTGCTGGACAAAGCAAGCTGTGCACTGAGCTTCCCCTTGCTCTTTTAGTCAGCCAGCCACTTCTGGTACACAAAAGCCACCACTGGCATGCATCTTAAGCAGTAAGAAAAGACAAGGCAGTCATTGATGTGCAGAAAGGTAGAGACAGGGGACTATCTCATGCCCACAGCAGGGTGTGTGACTCAAAGATGTTGCCCTCAGGCACATTAGGGTCTATAGCAGTGTTCATGCTAGGAGAGCAAGTAATATCACAGGGGACCTTTCTTGGAACAGGTTGGTAGGCAAAGAACTGAGAATTACTTCTTAAAGGAGCATATAATACTTGTTTTCATGGCAAGGCATGAAATATGTTAATGAAAACTGTTCCTGAGGGCATATAATATCAAGTAAAACTCAATGCAGTCCTTGAGATTAAATATTCCTTGTCTTTAAGCAAGAGAGAACCCCACCAGTTAAGGCTTTACCCTATACTATCTTGTTACATCAGCAGTTATGGCAGTCATGAGAGCTGCTGGACTAGGCAGTCCATTTGCTTTATCAGGTAGAGCAGAGCTCTTACAGTAAAAGCTACAAATAAACCAGCACAGACAAACTTTTTAGAGCCTGTCCTGAGCTAGTGACATAAATTGCTAGTATGCCACTTACTTCTGTCCAAGAGAATAAAGATGTCTTCTAAATAACTGGATAAGATTATGAAGTTGACAGACATTAATCTTCTCTCTCGGCTTGGTCTCATATCACTCCCTGAAATTAGATAACAAAACTGAGGCGAGGGAATGTGACTGAAGCAGTTCTAAAGTTGCAGGCAACCATGGTGTAAAAGATTTCAGACTTTGTCAAAACCAGAGAGAAAGCCTGTTGAAAAGCAGATACGTTACAAAATGCTTGACTCTAGCAATACCCTGAGGCAGTGGGAATGTGCATTCCTGTGAGATACCCAACTCTTCAGCATAGCAGATTTTGTTATTTAACAAGCTGTCATATAGGGTATAGTTTAATTCTAAATATCATGCTTTCCATAATTCCAGGCATAAACATAAGCCATTTTCACATGAACATTAGGCAGTATAAAATATTGGGTAAAAGGGTAAACACAAAGCAAAGCTAATTTGTACCTTCTGGTGCTAGAAATACTGGAGTTATCTCAGTCTCACACATGGACTTGAGGGCAATTCCTCTTTAAAATGCTGTATTATTTCTTACGGGTTTATTTCATAGTCATAACCAAAAATATTTTTATGTGAATAATGTTTTGTTTTGAAACTAGAGTGGCAGCCCACACCTTTCTATACATTTTTCTCCTTATTTATGTAAAATACCAAAAAGGAAGAAAATTCTATATGTAAACATTAGCTGCCAAATATGCAAGAAACATTATACCTTTGGTAAGGGATATCGTAGTGAAAATAACAATAGAAACCATAAATCTCTATCATCAAGCTAATTTAGATTATATAGTAATCATTGTTTATCCTCCTAACATAACATATCAACATATTTTTTCTTGAACAAGAGAAAAACCTGGATATTTTCTGCAATTTAAAATATGCCAAGTTATTGCTACAATGCAGATGAGTAGATACAAAGAAATTTATGCTCCTGAAATGTTAAAATTTAATAATATTTTCCTAAAGAATTTAACTAACTAAATTCTGTTCAATTTTCTTCAGTGATTTTTCAAATGAAATTTTGATTTTGCCCCTACATTTTTAAATACCTTTATAGGCTTTTTGGGGATTGGTTTTAAACCACCACCCCCATCACCCTCCTTATATATGCAATTTCACTTATTTAAGGTCTTCCTGATTCTATGTTTTGATGCATGAGAAGCTTGCCTTGTATAAATTTTGCTTACCAATATTGTCATTAAAATTTCTAGCTTTCAAAGTTCTATATTTTTACTGAAAATAAGTAGGTCGTAGTAAAAACTCAGTGAACTCAGAATTATCTGAGAAAAATAAGTGTTAATCATGATAATCAGAAGCAAAAAGTGAAAAAAAAAGCAGTCAAACTTACTACAAGGTTTATGCATACATAAGCAAAGTATTCACAGCTGTATAGTGAAGACAAATATCATACTTTACAGATTATTACTAAAAGAGATTGTAATGTCTCTTTTGTAGTCTGGATACATTCCTTGCCTTTCCTTTTTGATATTGGAAAGATTTATAGTTACTTCTCTGTTCAGGAGGTAGATAGAAAGAGGTCTTATAACTCTGTGTTCATCCTACACACCACGTTCACTATTTCAATCCACTGTTGCTGAAGTTTGAAGGAGTCCAGTGTCTTTTCATTTCCTGAAGAAAAATAACTTTCATTATTTCAGGAAGAACACCCATACAATGTGCAACATTTAGAATAATTAAATTTCACTCTGACTTTTCTATGCTAGCCTGAAAGTTTGATTAGGTCATGTTGTCTAGCCAGCTGATAAATGTCTGGTTGGTGTTATGAATTAACAGGACTCTGTTTTGGGGCAGACTAATGTCTGCACAGTGGCTTAAATGGCAGCACAGGAATGACTAGTTCCAGAACTGCTAGCTTGCTGGTGACTTCATGAACCACCATAAGTCAAAAGGCCTTATCGACCATTTGGCTTTTCTGCCCTTTCTACCATACCCCCTGCTTGCCCATGACATTTGGAAAGACAACCAAGAGCCCTGCAGGCACCAGCAGGACATACAGGTGATCAACCTCACCAGTTCTCATCCCCACTCGCACCAGCCTGGAGCCCCTGGCAGGAGAACCAGCCTGGCCCTCCTCACTACGGTGCTGGGGCTGTCAGGGGCCCCATTGGCAGCCCCTGACTCTGCCCACTGTACCTGGAAACCATGAGACAGTGAGTAAGGGCATGGGGTCAACTTTGTCTCCCATCTGCTTCCCCTTCCCATAGTGGCCCTGTGGCCTTGGCGGGCAGAGTAGAGCAAAAGATACTTTCAACAGCATCTTTGGAAGTTGTACCAAACTTGCAGCAGAACAGAGAACTCAATTTTAAAATTAAGAAGAAAGAATGAGGAAGGAGGAGCCAGGAAAACTGGGGGCATTAATTTTCCTCATTTGCTCTCTCTCGGCTAGCAGTGCCTTGCCTATCCAAAAACTAGCAATGATGCATGGCTCACAGTTCCCATGGAGGGGGAGACACAGAAATGATCCTTTGAAACTCCGAGTTAACTATGCTTTCAAGCCGGCGAGTAAACAGCTTCACACTCCAAAAAGTAGTTTTCACATTTTTCCAATAGGCAGTACCATGGTGGCACTGCCAATAGAGTCACACAGGCAATCACTCCTCGCCTAATAGTACAATTCCCCATAGAAGAACAGGGTCACAGTCCCATGGGTTATTGTTATCTTTATTTAATAAGAAAACCTTCACTGCTGTGAACATCCCCCTGGGAAACATCTATTTTAAACTGGTATTTTCTAGCAGAAAAAAATGAGGCCCTTCTGATAACAATCTCACAGCACTACTCTCAAACGTAACAAGACAAACAGCAACATTAAAATCTTGTGGGTGAGAGTTATTTAATTAATGCTCTTGTGCCCTTTAGCAACCAGCATCTGAATAAAGGGCACGGGGAAAGTATTAAGAGCTGAGAAGTCAGGACAGGCTTTTTGAACACACGCTTACTCCCCCACACCCACTCCCCCAAAAAAATGCATACTCACTTTTACTTTCTGGTAAAGATCTTTTTAAGCAACAGGTTAGTCTAGGACATAGTATGATACCAGTTTGTATGCAATGAGTATATAGTTACTTGATTGCATTAGTTGGATCCAGATGCTGACTTCAGGGGTTTTTCTCCTCTTTTTCAGGAAAAAATATGATATTAATGTTTCCATTACATTTTTCACCTCATGCAAAAATGACAAAATATCATATTTCTGCAGCTTTTTTCATAAGTAAAAATGACCATATATGCAAACAATAGATAATGTAATAACATGTTCTTTCCAGTATTATTACAGTAAAATTGATGCCCTAGTTCAAGGTAGATAACAATGGTGCTATTTTTGATTCCATTGTATATGTTGTTGCTTTTTTAAAAACTATCCTGGGCAGGAATATAAATGTCATTGATATTTCAGTTCTGAATCTGAACAGAACTCTATAAAAGAGCTTGTGGACTGATTCAAGATTATTAGATCCTGAATCTACCAATGTTTCTAATGAAGTAAGCTAATTCTTAGTATATTATATGACAAAATTGTGAGTGGCATAAAAATGTAACGTTATTTAAAGTGAATACTCAATTTTTTATTAGAATAAAATGGGTTAAAAGTTTATAAATTTTGTAACTAGAAACTTTCTGCACAAATGTGTGGCAATGCAGGGATTTATTCTTAATGTATTCAGATGGGAACTTCTCTTATTGCAGAACAAAAAAGTGCTCATGTGATATTTACAGAAAAGGAGCTACAAGAAAAGGTAATGTTTCTATAGCAACAAAACTTTCTCATTTCCTGTTCCTATTCACACTAATTGTTTTTCTCTGAGCCAGTTCTGGCACTACTGCAACCAAGAAAAAAATAGTGCAACAGAAATTACCTTCTGCATTTGTACAGTTAACTCTTCAAATGTGCCTGTCGAGCTGAAACTTGTTTCAAAAGTATGCAATTAATGATCTCAGAATACCTGTCAAAGAAGAAATGGCATTAGAACAATTTTGCACTTTTACTGCAATCTTGTATTGCTGGAAAACTGAACACAGATTAAATTCAAATCAATATGTTGAAAAAAAGTCCTATGAAAAATACATTTCACTGTCTGAAGTATTAGAAAAAATGAGAGTTATTTTTATACTTAAATATCACTTTTTTCCTTATTCATGTAGCTAATAACCTTTCAGAACTGCTTTATTTTGAATTTCTATTCATTAAATTTCCTCTTTTCTGACCTAGATAAAAATCCATTTATACTCATTTAAAATGAATGGAAGTTATATTATAGCTTGTTTCTGGGAAGTACTCCTTCTAAACATTGACACATCTACCCCTTGTATATTCATGTTTTACTGTACAATGTCTACAATAAATAAGTGAAGTTTCTACCATACATGGTATAGAAGTCTTCACTGGTGCCTGAAGTGTGCAGGATGAAAAGCAATTCTTTTCTTTATAGCCTATTACTTAGTAACTCACATTTTGTGATACCAGTGCAAAGCTATCCAGCTGTCAACATCAGCTCTGGCAGTATGATAAAGGCCATAACTGAAGAAAACTTTTAAAGTAGTGTTAAGAGTTACAAGGGAAATCTACAGGGAAGAACCAATTCAGATTTTATGCCTAGCATTAAAGGAAGGAAATTAGTTTTGTTTTATTTGGGTTGTTTTCTTTTTTTATATTAATCAGTGGGGAAAACAAATCTAAAATGAGGTATTTGTTGTCCAAGTCCAATGAATTCCTTTTATCAGGGTTATTTGAAACAAGCTCAAACATCGAGCTCAAACTTCCTACTTCATTATCTTACATAATGCTGAAATAACTAACATTCACTTACTGTAGCAGAGTGCAAACGGGGAGGGAATTAAAGTTTGTAGCAACAGAGATTGTATCTCCATGCAGAGAATAATATGGACAGTATTTTATTAATAGGAAAATAGTGCATTCATTTTTGTGCCTAAAAATCATAATGGCTTTTCCTTGGAAAAAGGGGGATGTCCAATATTTAGATTAAGAGACATGCAGCAGTGATAAGAGATATGAAGAGCTCTTGAAGTGACGGCATGTCAATAGTAGCTGGCACAGACCAGAAAAGCTATTTAAAGCTATTTAAAGCTTTCCAAATACATGTAATCAGCAAAACCTTGCCTGCAAGTTATGCATACATTGCATATTTTAGAAACTCACGCCTTTAAAACATTGAACAAAATTTAATAAGACAAGGTTTATCTTCAAACTGTTTGATACATCCCCTAAAGTAATTTTGCCATAAAGTTATTGCATCTTCTAACATAAAAGGACAAACCTTTTACTGATAAATGTATCCTTTACCACAAATTCTTCCACCACCTGGAGAACTAAGGACATGTTTTCTCATGTCATTGTCCTCTTTATTTGGGCTTTCACAGTGGCTGCTGTATATTTTTTTTATAAGGCATTGGCACTTACTAACTAGCACTTCAAGGAGAAAAAGTGAGTATGAATTAATTAAGCACCACCTAAGTTCTCCTCTGTGTGAAATGAGAACTCACCTGTCACTTTGCTTAGGTTTTTCTTGGTGTCATTCACAGGTCAAAAAGTGTTTTAGTATAATGTAAAGGTTCAATGACAAACATTCACTGTGTAATTTACATTACACATAAACCCAAATATTTAGTCACAAAAGTATTTATGTATTGTTGAAAGATACTTCTCACTATCCATTATGTATATGTATCAAAGCATGGATCTGCAAAGTAGTTTCCTAAATGGAGCTTCATGTACCTCAGTTGTATTCTTAAGTTTGCATGTAAGAAGGGGTACAGAACACCTCTGGTCTGTTCCACTTTCAGTACAATCTAATTTAACTGGTATTAATTTCTGCTGATTTTTCTACAAAGGAACCAATTTACTAAACAAGTGTGTATGGAGATGACAGTAGGAAAAAATAATAACCATCTTGCTCTTGGATGCTAAATGAAGACAGAAACATTTAGTTGGATCTGTTTTCTAGGAATATCCTCAAAGCCTACAGGAGTCACATTTGACCTCAGCACCCTTTAACCACACACACTGCTATACACACAGTTCTGTAGTGAAAGTGGACATTGTATTATGGAGAAATAAGTGTACTTTCTTCAGCATAGGTCGTTAGCTGTAGAATTCTGTATGAGGACCGTTCAGGTATAGCAATCTGTAACTACATTTATCAGTTTCCCCTGTTTCTGCCAACACTGCTGAGAAATAATAAATCTGGAACAGATGCTATATTCAGATGACTATCTAATAGCCCTTGATTAGCACATTTTCCTATGAATTTTGAGTAGGCTCTGAATCCATTTATATTTTGGGTGACCACTGTGTTCTTTGCCAATGACAATTTAATTACCTCCCCTTTGTTTGTATAGAATGCCTCCCCAGTGATTCACTTGCTGCATCCCCATAGACAATCTCTGTGACCTGATGCAAAACATAACCACTTTAGCTGATCCTTTAATTTTCTATTCATAAATGCCCTTATTAGTTTCCATTTTTACTTAGAATAATGATTAGATGGACTTGTCTGCTTCTACAAAACTGTTGAGCTTGAATACTTTACAATGAGGCTTAGAGCGGCTTTTCATTAGTTTATCTTCACCCAGGGCTTAAACAAGAAATGCTTTCCCATTTTATAATGCTCTCATTAGTTGCTGAAAACATACAAGGTTATGGTGCATAAAAGCGTTAGCCTATGTGTCACATTCTTTCCTAACACTGTCCTAGTGTACTTACACACATAGTTGAAGTCCCATTATATATAGCATTATTTTCCTCTGATTTTCCATAGATTTCAGTACAAAATTACTTGGAAAGTCCCAATGCTATTCCCCACCTTTCTAGGGTGATTTGCTATACTTTAATGATACAGTGAATATAGTCCTCTGGTTTGATGTGGTTGTCTTGTTATTTTTTCTAAAGATATAATAGAATACTTCCAAAATTATGTATGCTGTCATTTTTCATAGCTGTTGACAAGAATCTTATTGATTTTCCTCCACCAACCTTTTTGGATGCATCAATATTTGCATTTAGACAAAATGTTTCCATTTGTCCAGCTTGCTTTCTAAATCTACCTTTCTAATACAAGAATGTAAGTCTGAATTTGGTCTTTTCTCATTATATAGTTTTTATCCCTGTTTAGTAAGTTTTTTAGACCTCAAAGTATTTGGGTTATCATTTTTAAAAGACAGGGAAAACAGGTATGCATTATACAATTTATAACCAATTCCACAATAAACCAGTTAGTTTTATACAGGTAGAAAGTGACTCTGGAAAAAGCTCAATACTTATCTTAGAAGGAAATAACAGATGCTAACATCAGTCTTCGATTTCACTTACCCATTCTCTGCTGAATCTCTGTATCACTAGGGGACACTGGAAACTTTCTCTACAAAAAACACAGGCTACATGGGAGAGAGTAGTCCAGAACAGACAGTACACTTCAGCAAACACTGAACAGTGTGTTAGTTTGTGTCCTAGTTTCTTTATGGTTTCAGACTGAAGTTTGCTTCCGCCTTGTAAGATTAGTCTGTACTAGTGTTGTCTATACCTTACCATAAAGAAAGTATAAAAACTACATTACTGAACTACCATCATAGGTTTTAAGCCTGAAAATTCTCAAATATTCTTCACCTTCAATGTGTTCTTACAGGTTTGGTTTTGTGTCTGCCTCATTTCTCAGTGCCTTCAGTACCATTTGGTTTTTGTTAATGTTTATTATCTATGCACCTAGCTCGTAGACATAGTCTTTAGGATCTTTAAACTTAGCTTTTCTCGGCTACCATGGCTGTGGGAACTCAACTACATTCCAGCTCCCGTAAGTGCTAATTGCAATGAAAAAGAACATTTTTTGATAGGTGGGGAATTTGTATTTGTGAATAGTGAGGTAAGCCAGATTGTAAGTTGTTTAGGTCAATCAGAAAGGAAGTATTGTTCAGAACCAGAACGTAAGACACCTAGTGACATTTGTTCGCAAAACTCAAACTACACAGATAAGGAATTTCAGCTTATGGATTGAGAGACATACACAAAAGAGAAATCTACATCCCTAGGATGTCTTTGTATGTAAAAAAAGTCATCAAGCTACTGCCAGTCCATCCACTGGACAAGTAACAAATCTTCAGAGTGCTGCATTTCTTCCCTTCAACAAATAAATGCAATGTAAATTGTAATTGCTGAAGGAGAGAAATAAATGGAAACTACTTGGATTCAGTTCAGCTCTTTTGGCTAGTAGGCTCCTGCCAAGAAAGATTTTCTGCACCTCAGCATATCTGTGTTTTTCTGTACAGCACTCCATACGCTCAATTACTCTTCTAGCATTCAGTTCATCACTAGGTTACTATTTTCCTCTGGGTTTCAAGTTCCCAGTCTACCATAAATCTCACTTTGATATCACCCAAGCACCATAGAGAAAATTTGTAAATGTTATGAAGGTCTGGTCTACTATTGCTACAAAATCACTTCAGCTAAATATATTCATGTACTGATCAATGTGACCAACATACCCTAGGTGTCAATACACCTTAGCAAAAACTGCTGTTACAAAATTTAATGAAAATTATTTTTTCCAAATACCCTTCTTAGTTCTCTTTATGTCTTCATTATATGTTAAATTATCCAAAAAATATTTGGGTTTACATCTTATTAAAGAGATTACCAAGTGTTTCCCAGTTTAAATAGTTCATTACTTTGCTTCAGAACAATTTCACTGCAGTACTACTTTGCCAACCACCACCTGTCTACTTGCATTTAGTGTTAATTAACCATATTTGGGGAACCTCAACAAAATTCAGACTGATACTTTCTTGGAAAAAGTTGGTGAAAAGATTAGAGATTTGGACTGGAGATAGAGAAATGTGTTTCTGCACTATAGGAAGACTGCGTTTGTTAAGCTTAAACAAGTGGGAAAATAACTGCATGCCATCCTCTGCCCATTGAGGATGCAATGCTCTCTGAGCCTAGTGTTACTGGTCAAGAGAAATGGGGTTGGGGGTTTCGTCCATTTATGCTGTGATATAACTTCTGTCATCAAATCCAAAGAGTACTCGTTCTCAAAACATGAGGCCTGATACTTGCATTCGGTTTCCTATACATTCTTTGAACAGGAATTGGAGTTTTCACTATACAAGAAGCAAAGGTCAGTAGTGAAGGGTTGGGAAAGGTAACACAAGCATACAAATTCAATATATCGATAGTGCTCCGCTAGGACTGTAAAGAGACTGTCCTCCAAATGCCTACTGTAGATAATCATGTGGCATAGCTACCCCAAAGTATAGAGAAATAAACACACTGTAGATGAATGATGCACACGTCTCTTTGCCTATCAATACATCTATTATTAGAAAATACTAACAAACAAGCTGTTATCCAGAAAACCTCCAAAACCATAAAGGAAACATACTACCGGCCAGTTATGTCCACACTGAAATCAGGTATCAATGAAACACCATCAAATCAGCTATATAGTTGGCTGAATGAGACTACAAAAATTCATCCTTAAGTGAACTGGACACTGATCAGCTGTATTAGTGTCTGCAGTATTTCTAATGTACCAGGGACTTCCACATGGATAAAGTTGATAAAGTTTGGGGCACAGCCAGATGAGTATTGAGTACACCTGAGATCACACACCTCTTTACTTTTTACTTATTATTAGCCTAAAGCACATTTTTCAATCTTCAAGTTCCTGATTTCAAGTATTTCTTTTGTCTTCTTTAGAATCTGGGTCTGGAGAAATTTCAAATCATCAGCCTTTCAAAAAACTTAAAACAGTTTATTTCTATTTCTTAATAAATGTATGTAAGAACAACTTTCAACCAAGTAATTTTTTCTTTGTTTCATTTTTTGGCAGAGTCATATGCTTTCTTCCTGTGGGTCTAACATTTGCCTCTAAAACATATGTATAGGTAGATTTGACTTCACTGATTACACACTTCATTTCAGTTTAATTACTCCTTCCTCCATCATATAATTAAGTTAATGTTGTGGTTTTATTATATCAAATGCCAGAGAGGCTGTCACCCCCAAACAAAAATAGCAGTGTTGTTCTCAGCACCCACCTTACTAACAAATTCAAGTAATCCATGATAGTAAAAAGGCGTTAGAAAACATTTTACAGCCTAATTTTTGCTGCGGATCATTCTCCTTCCACCACAGCAGTTGCAAATAAGCTACGGGACGGATTCAAAAGAACTCCTAACCCTGACTCTTGTCTTCTCCCCATCTCCAGGCGGTTCAGCAGAGCCGGTGCATGGGAGGCAGCACGTCACGGTCCATCTCGCCACGCAGCCAGCAGGTGCCTCCCTTACACCGACACTGTAATTATGGGGCTGTACGCGCACATTTAACTGTGTCCTCGTGCACTTCGCGGGGGCGGGCGGGGGGCGGACAAGGACATGGACACTGTCTGCCACATTCCTGAAAGGTTAGAAATACAGGGCAATAGAACGTAATTCAATACAATTTAAACAAAAGTTTTGCAAGCCCTTTTCAAAATACTCCACATTGCAGCAGGAAGATGGGGAGGCAAATTGTTTTTTCCAGTGTTATCCTTACCTTCCACAGAGTACGGTCACAGGCATTCGCTGAGAGTGCGTGTACTGCGATAGATAGGCTCCAAAATGAGTGGCAGCCAGGAAGGCTGAGGACGACCCATCTTGTCTGTCATACCACTGATGACCGATAACTAGACCTAGATTGAGAAATCCATCTGAACATTTTCTATTAAAAGTTTTCACTTTCCCACGAATCTTAATTATTTATTAAAACTGTTGTATTAAACCTGCATGACAGCAGCAACATTCATTAGAATGGCGAACTGGCTACAACAGGCACTGTGTTTTTTAATGAAAAATAATTTATCATTAACAACCTGTTAGCTTTATCTTGTTTCCAAATTATTCTAAACCATAAAACCTAACTAATTTGCAAATGTTATACAATAAAAAATATGACGTTTCACTGACTTTGCAGCCTTCATAGATCCACTTCTGATCAACATTTTCCCCATTATTGCCCTCAGCATCCTGTCCTGAGTTTTGCATAAGTATTAAATATGCCTAGGTCTCCAAAAACCCAGAGAGCCAAGCAAAAAGGTGAACTTGTCTGGCTGCAAAGGCCTTCAGAAGAAGTGCCCATCCAGGGAGCACTGCTAGCAAAAGGCTGAAGGAATAACCAGCTATGCACAGCCAGCGAGAACAGGAGGAAACAAGTAACTGTAGCAGGTGGGGAAACTGTAAGATGAGAAAGGATATGATTAGAGTAGGAGGAAATTCAGGACTAAAATATGGAAAGGAAGTGCTGAAGATTGAGGGGAACTTTAAGAACTTGCAAGTGGGCTGCAAGAAAGAAGCCTGAGATGGGAAAATGTGTGTGGGCAGGTACTGGAATGAGGATGGCAAAAAGGGCAGCTGGAGGAGCTCCCTTCTGGGTGTGACAGGACAGGTAAGATAGGAAATGCTGGGTATTTAAGCCCTGGGATAAAGGGAGAGGACTGGGATTTGAAACACAAATGATAGGAGACTAGGAGGTGGATTTGCAGCTTCACTACCTCAGTATCTCCTTTTTTGTGTTAAAGTAATTATCTTGGCCTTGGAGTCTTTATATGAAAGGCTACAGATTATGCAATGCAATTGTTGGAGACAGATTCCTAAGGTCAAAACCCCAATACATTGAACCTGTAGAACTTTACTTGAAATGTGGATTATAATACAGAATCTCTACTGTAAATGCTAGAGCCACATTCACCATCACATTGATGTTGCTATCACAGCTTATACAAAAACATGAGACAGAAAGCATCTGATGTACTTACTTAGCTTCAGACTGATGATAATGGCAAACTATCCCTTGCTATTTTCTGGCTTCTTTTGAAAGTGGAAAGAATGTTTTCTAACCACACCCAGCAGAGCATCAGTAAGGCAGCTAAAAGTGACAGTAAATATCACAAGTTTGTTGAAGAGTGCAGCTTCAGAAGAAGCAAAATCATTGCTAAATTAAGTTCAGATTGAAGAACAGCTTCAGTTCAAAAATACATGTATGCAAAACCAAGAATATTTCTATTTTGACATTATTTTTTTCTTTCAGGGTGGCAGCTTTAATTTTCAGTTGCACTATTTTTAAAAAAAAAAGTAACTTTTCCTGAAACAGTCATGAAATGCTTCAAGTTGAAGAACTCCTTTTGAGTCCAAAAACTTCCCTTTGCTCTTCAAAAACGTTTGAGGTTTCTTCCATTTTGGCTACTGAACTAAAAATACCAGCATCTGCAAAAGTATAGTTGGTAGCTAAACCACATGATTCAGGAACAGCTTATCCACCTCACCCTCTACCACCCCCACCCTCCCAGTCTTCTCAGTCAATACAGATTATAACTTCTACAAGCTCTGAAACAATTTAGGATCCTCACATGTTCTCCAAAACCAACCTGAGTACTTGGGTTATAGAGATTATTACCCCTAGTAAGTCACCATTTCAGGGCACAGGAGGAACAGGGCTGCTCCATGTGTGGAAAGAACCAGGAGCTGCAGGCTCTGCCTGCATTGCTGTCCCAGGGGTTCCAAGGACAGCAGGCAGAGCCGTGACATGGATGAAACAAGGTCCATTCATGGAGTCTAGGCAGGAAGGGAAAGAGACAGAAACAAGCTACAGTGCCTGAGATTGACACAGAAAAGAAGCTACTTACAGTACAGACATAGAGACCACCCAGAAAAAAAGACTAGAGACCAGCACTCCTTCAACCTTAGGCTGAATTTAAATAGACCTCCCGGCCCATGGGCAGAGGAGGTGTGGGCTGGCATCCCAGGTGAGGCTGGTTGGGGCTAGTAAATCCTATTAATTCCGTGAAGGTTCTAATATTATTATGCAACAGATGATTTAGACCTTTTTTTCTAGTTCCCTGCTCATGTAATATAATGTGTGCTAACTTAACAGTAAAAGTGGCTAATGTTTCTTCAAATTTATTAAATGCTGAGAGTATGCATAAGTCATATCTAAATAGCACACATAGTGATTTTTGATTTATCTGGATTTAGGACTGAAGCCTCAGCTAGGTTATCAATATCAAGATATTAAAAGGCATTGATATACCATAAAAGCAAATGCATTATATATTATTTAATTAAATCCCATAAAGGTATAGTAGAGCTTTAAAAGCCAACTTGGCTGCTATATATGCACATGTAGGACTGGATTAGTAAAGCTTTGCTTAAATGTCTGCAAATGATATAACACAAAACAAGAAGAAAAATGCCTAAGCACCTTATAGGAGCTCTCTTTATAGATGTTTTTGAAACTCCTAGCCTCCTCTCTGGATCTATCAAGGGCTAAATATTAAAGATTAGCCATAAGTACAGAAGTTACTTTTGAAAAATAGTCTCATTTTCTTTAGACATTTACGTCCCTCTGTATCTTCGCTTAAATGCAGCATGATTCTCAAGGTATTGGCTATAAACAAATATTTCACTATGCCAAACATTAACAACCTTCCTGGAAACTTGACAAAGAACTCTCATCACACCGGTGGCTTTTTTTTTTCTTTTACTCCATGCTACTGCAGTTTTAAGTCTCAAACTCATAAACAATAATCATATATTACTTCTATAGAGTTGTCAGCGTTCCTGGCCCAAAGTGCAGGGTAGCTACTTCTTTGCTTTATTTCACAGGAGGGTTTTTGGCTTTTTTGATCCTGTCTTTCCTGTCTGGGTTTTTTTTTTTTTCTTTTTTCCAGTCAAACTCTCTTGACTGGGCTAAATACATGATCCAAATAACAGCTTATTTATCATGCTGTTTGGTGATGGATGCTTGGTGATTGCCTCCTATTCTTTTCTGACTGTAAAACTGAATTAGATTCTACACCGTGCAAATGTACACAATACACATTGTAATGGCAGCTGGTGGAGTGCCGCTGTCGCCAATTCCGAGTCTTTTTTCCAGTCACAACTTCTGTTTCTTGTCTTCTATGTAGCTTTCTGCCAACCCCCCTCTCAACCAGCACCCTAAAGAAAATGTAAAAAGTACCAGGCAATGGCACCAGCTGGTCCTATTTTCTGTCCACAGATATTCATGGACTCTGATTGGAGTCATGGTCTCCTATACGCCACATTTACACAGAAGAAGAAAATAAAACCAACCAGCACCACTGTACCTCTTTGTCACAAAAGTTAAACAGTTTGGAGAATAGGCTCACGTAGTTCTTGTTCCAGAGATGGTCCTACTTAATACAATGTCAGCTTCTTCAAAACATGAATACATATGTGTGCAAACACCGTAGAAGCACCTAGCAGCATGACTTCAGTATCTTTTCCACATAAGTGTTTTTTCCTGAAAGGAAGGGGCTTACTCCCTGCTTGTAACTAAAAGAGGTTTAAACTTAGAAATACTCTTATTTATTATCTTTTAACACAACAGGTGTTCTTAACACTTATGGACATTTGTTTTACAGTAAGGAATCAGAGGATGAGGAGCCCCATGAAATACGTGAGTGGATCATAAAGGAATATTTAAAAAAAGTAACTTCAACATATCCTCCTTGTTTTTTTATGTAGAATTGTCTCTGCTTTAGTAATCAAACATTCTTTGGGTTTTGTTTTATTTTTAAAGATGTCTCTAAAATGAAGCACACAAGCTTTTGATTTTAGACCTCTGATTGTTTTTGTCATTCACGTTAACAGGTAGTAATCTGAGCTGATACATGCAGGTTTAATTTTTTTATTTCCCAGTATATTACAATTTCATGTAAGCCTACCATTGGTCAGTATATGACCATACATATTTTGATGTGGCTACATAAGCGATGGGCCAAAGGCATTTTGCAGACTGCTGCAAGCTTACTAACCATGATTGATTAATGCACTGTTCAATGGTGTAACTGTTAAATAGATCCTCTCTTTTCAGCTGCCAGTTTCTTATTATTGAGAAAACAGCTGAACCACTACTCTTCCTCTTTCTCCTTGGTCAAAGTGAATTATCTCATTTAAACTGCAAAAATGGTGTGAATTTCTGAAATTCTGTGACAAATGTCGTGTGTCTGCTTCACCGCAGGTATAAGGGTACATTTCACTTTTTCCACGCGTTTATTGTTCTTAGTGTAAAGAAGTGCTTCAAGAACACATTTAGTGCCTAGGGTTTTTTAAGCCATTTGTGATTCCCTGTCTAGCAACTTATCGTCTGTCTGCCTGTGCACTTTTACAGTATTCTTGTTGTACATCCCACTTTCTTTTATACAGAAACTTTTACCCGAATCCCCACTCTGGCTAACCTCTCTTGGTCATCTTTTTAAATTTAATAGATTTACATTTTGGACTTGGAATGAACATGATTTATGTTTTTTAAATGTATGTAAATGGATTTTAATACCAAAACTTGGTTTGTAATGCTTTTGAGATTTAAAGGTTTCCACTTGAAAGAAAGTCCCCAAAACAGGGAATATAATTCTTTTTCTAGAGATTTTTTTGCTCTCTGTAATAAAAAAATAAGGAAAAAAACCCAATGGAACATGAATTTGAGTCTGTGACTCTCATACACTTGGCTTTCTGAGGCCATCTCTTGCCATTGTGGTGGTTTAGCCCT
>VZTU01026622.1:0-19327 GCA_013400835.1 Zapornia atra
AAAATCATTGAGAAGTTTGCTTGTAAAAAAGCAAGTCCAACACATTAAAAGAAAAAGCTGTTTGAATCAAGACAAGGTCACAGGCCTGAACATGAATTCCACAAGAGAGTCTTTACAAACAATAGGCAGCCTTGATAGAGGACAATTGGGGACTGGACAGTGGGAGAAAGTGGCAAAACAAGACCCATCTCTACAATCTTTGCAGAAGGTGTAATTTAAAATACTTAATTAAAAATACTATACCATAAATCTAATAGTCATGGAACACTGAAACAGGTCATCCTTGTAAAGATTCACATAATTTGGTTGGGTTTTTTTTGTCAGGAGGGAATTTATATTTCAACAGAGGGAAATGAAGTTTTATTCAGACATAAGAATTTTCAGGAAACTGATAAATCATTTTTCCTCCTCTAAAAAAAAAATCTGAATAGGACAAATTTGTAAAGATAGGCAGAGTGCTAAACAGAACAGTGATACAAACACTTCAAGAACACCAACATTTAGAGCATATTTCTTGACCAGAACCAGCATGTGATAAAAAAAATTGCATTAACAAAAACAAGAATATATACTGATACATGGCAAATCAAACATATAAATGTGACAGTGGTAGCTCAACTGGACATGTAAATGCTATTATCTAAAGACACAATCTCACCCTCTCAAATCTGAGCTAGGACTTGATGAAAGACTGATAAAAGAAACTAAATGGCAGCAAATATTATTCATATGACAGCACCTTTTCCAGGAGGTCTTAGTAGTATTAATTTGTATAAGCTGAAAAAATTATAGCATACCAGTTAACTAAAAATCAGACAACTTACTTCCACCATCTGAAAATGATTAGGGTCTACTATTTACAATACAATAGGAAGTTCATTAATACATAAGTATTAGTTTTAGTTATGACATTCATTAGCTTTTTGCCATCAATACTAATGCTCATCAGGTCCTATGAAGGGTCACTACAAAACCTTTAGCTTCCCTCCAAATTCCTCTATCTGTTTTTCAAACAAACAGTGGATATAAAGGCAAAATGTAGACCTTTTAAAAAAATTACTGATGTTAATTCTACAGTTCACACAAAGTGTTCTTGTAATGTAAACAATAATTAACAGAACTGTATCAAATAGTCATATAATACCAGTGTTGTATGCAAATTCCAGTATCTTTACAAAAAAAAGCCAGAGCAACAGTGACAATGAACGTGATGAGGAGTCAAAGAAAGATGGCACATTTTATGCTTGTAGAGAGGTTTAAAAAAGAAGCCTACAACAAGCAACAGAGCAATACTAGAAGGAGATTCATCACCTGCATTTCAGAACATTGTAAAAAGGATCTGCAATATATAGCATGGAGTTCACACAGAATGAGGAAGATAATAAAGAAAAATAACCCCACTTCATTCAGTGAACATTATCTATACTGTATAACCTAAGGCAAGATCCTGTGCAAAACTTGGAGTTGTCATGTAATTAAAGAATGCATCACATAATATAGATACAACAAGGCCATACTGAAGTTACCTGCACAGTCTAAGTCAAAGCATTTCACCCCATTTTAGTGGCAACTGTAAACAGTATGAATACATGCAAATATTCCAGATGGGTACTTTAAGTGATCTTTGCTAGGTAATTTGGCATCCCACATACATAGAACATGCTAACTCAGAAATTATTTCTCAAAAACTGAGAGGATGAATAAATCTTAGTATTTTCCTTTAGTTAAAGGAATATGTGTCTGCCAGCCTTTTATCATGCACAACAGCAAAGTAAATCTTAACTGAAAAAATTGATAAAATATTGCAACAGCAGCAAGATACTGCACTTCTCACGAGACAAACTGTTAATGCTCCCTTCCATGTGCCAAGCAGAATTAACTGCCATAAATCACACCTACTGCAAGTAGAAAGCATGGATTTCATTTGCTGTCCAATTCATCTGTTACGCATACAACTTCAAATGCTAGTTCTCATTTGTGAGCATTACCCCGACAACCTCACTAATGGTATTTTTCACTAAATATATACAATAAATTGTACTCTAAAAATCTATTCAACAAAAACTGTTCTTAGTTTTTGGGGTTTTTTTTTATTAAATATAAACAGAATTCACAATCCTTGAAATATAACTAGAGGAAAAAGTCATACACCTTCCCAAGAAGAATAGCCTCTGTTACTAAACAGCCAAAAGCTCCACAATATTTTTGCCTTTGAAGTTGTACTTCAAGTGTGACACCATTTACAACAAAGCATATATTCACACACATCCATAGGAAATCCACATTTTCTCACAGAAATAAAGTTTCATATATTTTAGGAAAGAAATACAATTTATAAAATATTCTCTCAACACTAGAAAAAGAACTGGAGAAAACTAGTATCTGCCATAATTATGAAGAGAGAAACAATATACTTATTGAAATACAGCAAACATCTTCGAATGCTCATGGATGACAGCTTGTTACAACTAGCTAAAAGAATGAAAAAGGCTTTTGTGATACTTAAAGTCTTCGTATAATAATTGGACTTAAATGAATGGTAAAGGTTTGTCCACTAAAAGAGAGCGCACCTAGTTTCATTTTGTTGTGGGTTTTGGTTGTAGGGTTCTTTTGGGGGGTTGTGTTTGATTGTTCGTTATGTTTTAATTCAGCGACATCTTCTCTTAAAGTGGAAAGGGGCACCTTTCCTCGCTGGTAAATGTAGATTTTGTTCCATTCAGGACAGCTTCCAAAGGAAAAGCTAGTGTCTTATCGGGATTTCTAAGTGAAATCTGTTTGCCTCACCTTTACGAGTGATTTATATTACACTCAGTGACTACAGGATTTTTTTTAAAAAAAACACTGAATTGGAATATCAATTATAATCCTGCTAACACTGAAAACACATTCACGACTACTCCAAAGTTTTGATAGAAGACAACCCACAGTGAATATTTGATACGTCGGGACAGCGGAGGTGGGGGGAATGTGTTAATGGGTTGGGGGTTTTCTCAAAAAAAAAAATCTTTTCAATCATGGTGGTAGAACGCAATTAAAACTCTTGCTTTGCTTCATCATTCCTGCTTACACTGCATTAAGGAAATAAGGCTTCTCTCTCTTCTCCTGGCAACACAATTATGAACACATTTTTATATTCCTTACTTGATAGAATTCTTTCCAAAAAAAGACAAAAAGGAGATAGTGAAATTGACACCTAGAGTTTGAATGAAAACACTAACAGTTCACCATGACTATATGTTATAATCTATTTTTTTAAGAAGTGGTCATCAAGAATTCACCATACTTTCATGCTTTCTAAGCTAGTATCAGACACAATGAATATAATAAAAATAAAACCACTAAGTATAAGCTAACTAGTCTGAGGAAAAAGCCTAGTGTTACGAGATTTATCATAAATATCTTGCCCTGTTCCTATGAAGTAAATATGCATTTGTGTCCTGTATCAGATGACTTTGCCCGTCCTCCAGGTATGCCCAGAGGGCAATGTAGGCTATAATGACCCATCTGTTCACTACTGGCAAGTAGCAAACTTCTAATGAAGACAGATGTGGGTCACCCTGTACAAGAAGGCTGCAGGGTGCTAATGAATCCACCTAATGGTCACTACCTGCCACTGCGTACTGATTGATGAGCAAAAGGGTTAAGCTTCAAAAGCAAAGACAAGTATTTCAGGTAATCATTAGTCTTACTAGGATATCTCTGTCACACTCCCTACTACACTCATGTTTTAATACTGTCTTCTCCCATCAAAAAAAGTTTCTATTATTTTTCTTTGGACAACCTAAAACAACATGAAAAGCTGAAACAAAGATCTTATGAGAAATTTAGTATATTGCCAAAAGAAATAAATTACTGTGAATATCAGGAACTTTTATGAACACATGTCCTCTGCCACTAACCATAAACCCAAAAATCTTAAATGAACTAGCTACCAGCTGAAAAGCCCTACAGGTATTCATACTTTCTAAATACTACAATCTGACAACAGCATAGGAAGGAACTTTTTACAGTGAACTCCATTCAAGCAGACAACCGGTTAATGGATTTTTTTAGATTTTTTTTTTTTTTAAATAGTGACTACCACAAAAGTTATGATTCTATTAGGGAGTCTGTTAGGACTCATTCTGCTACTTTCCACATGAAGGTGATGGCACCACAGAAGTCAGCTACTTATGAACAAAGTATTGATGCAAACAAAACCATTCATCAATTCCAGTAGTGAGAAGATGTCAGAAAGAGTTACAGTAGAGAAACTGCAGAGGGAAGTCTCTCTAGAGAAAAGGGAAAGGAAAAAGCCTCTAGTGAAACACATTATGACTTTGAGCTAGTCTGGGGTGAAACCTGCTGAGAATGTTACCATCTGCCAGGATTCATCAGGATTTTTTTAATAAACAGCTGCAACAAAGCAAAGTCACAGGAGTTGCCAAAACTACAGAGAAGTAATAAAGTGATGTGTAAAGTGGAAACAAGGAAGAAATATTTTCAGGTAACAGCTCTTAAGGAAAATTTGGTCTCTTGTTTTTAGAATCATTTATTTCCAAAACACTACATAAGAATCCACCAACTTTATTTCTGATGTAACTCTATGAACAGGAGATGGAAAACTCAAATATCTTTAAGCACTGCATATCATCAACTAGTAAAGATTCTTTACCAGACATACCAGGAAATGGCATATTTAAAAAAACACCATCCTGTAGTAACATTCAACCAATAATACATTGCATCTGTAGCTGGTCTCATAAAAGGAAGGAAGATAACCTTACTTGGAGACATTTTATTCCCTGTCATGCTCATCTATTGAATAACCCTTAACACACCCTGCAGCCTCCTTAGGCCTCTACATTAACTGTAAACTGAACAAGGCTCAATACATTCATATAGGGGAGGATGGCAGGGCAGGGGTGGTGCTGGCATTTTAAGATAAAATATATTTGAGAAGTATTGTTACATCCTTATCCTAGGCTAAAAAGGTGAATTTTTGGTTTTATAGAAGTCATGTGATTTTTATCAAAGTCGTAACTGAGTAAAAACTCTCAAAGTTTCAATAAAGAAAAGGTGACACTGAACAATTCTCAATATTACAAGACACACCACAGCCTTTTTAACTTTTAAGTCATAATGCACTTTGGTACAGAACTGGAAATTGTTGTTGCTGATCCTGTGTATGTATCGAACCTGCTTTTCCATTTATCTTTTAAAAATCCATATAAAACTAATGAGTCAGTGACACTCAAAAAACTTACCTTGCATATAACAGATGATTTCTAGGAAATATAAGGAAATTTATGTCTACTCTGTGAGGGTATAAATTGCAGTTTTGCCTAATACATGCCAAGAGAGGCTTCAGTGTAAGTTACCTTTTCAAACAGATTTAAATTCACACATGATTTACTGTTGTTCCCAGAACTGAAATTATTAAGCAGCCTCAGACTTTTGCCTGAGGCAAAAGAAGCTCTTCAAGATCCAGTAACTCCAATCTATACAATCCTGAGAATGCTCTTTTGCACTAAGCTAGCAACATTACATACAAGATGAAAATAACTATATATGGTTGGTTGATTTATAACAGACAATTTCACTGATTTATCTCGTGAGAACAAGCTAACAGTAGTGAGATTGGGGGGAAAAAACACCAAAACAAAACCCAAAACAAACCTACCAAAAAAAAAAAAAGAATCACAAAAACCAAACCACACCCCCAAACCCAACCTTACTGGGAGTGACTGGTACACCAAAAATAGGTGAAATGTAACAAAAATATAGTAATTGTGTATTCATGAGATTATTCACAATGTCATTGGCAAATAAAAGCTGTCATGATCTAGAAGTACACCCTTAGCATTTAGGAAGTTCAAGCATTAATATCATCCTAATAGCATGTGTACAGAACATTCTGAAGGGAACTGTTTCGGTTTTCAGTTAGTTTGCTTGCTTATTGAGAACTTTCAATTTATTAATGAGAAAGACAATTCCAGCAAAATCTTATTAGGCACACATTAACATGTTTTATTTTTATCCATAATATCTAATCCCCTTTAAATGTGTAATTACAATTGAGAAAGTATAGCATAGTTTAAAAAAAAAAAAACAACCTTACAATCCATAGAGAGTAGCTATTCCTACTTTATTAAATTTCAAGATCATAAACGTCACAGAATGAGGTCCCTTCCAACTCAAACCAAAGGCCATCTAGTTCCAAACCCCCTGCCATGGGCAGGGACACTAGACCAAGTTTCCCAAAACCCCATCCAGCCTGGCCTTGAACGCTGCCAGGGAGGGTGCAGCTACAACTTCTCCAGGCAGCCAGGGCCAGTGCCTCATCACCCTCACAGTAAAGCAGTTTTATATCTAACCTAAATTTGCCCCCCTTCAGTTTAAAACCATTACCCTTTGTCCTATCACTCCATGCCCTTGTAAACAAAACCTCTCTATCTTTCCTGCAGGCCCCTTTAGGTACTGGATGGCTGCTCTAAGGTTTCCCTTGAGCCTTCTCCAGGCTGAAGAACCCCAACTCCCTCAACCTGTCTTCATAGGTGAGGTGCTCCAGCCCTCTGATCATCTTCATAATCCTCCTGGGGACTAGATTCAACAGCTCCTTCTACTTCTTGTGCTGAGGGCTCCACACCTAGACACAGTACTCCAGGTAGGGTCTCACACAAGCAGAGTAGAGTAGGAGAATCACCTCCCTCAACCTGCTGGTCACACTTCTTTGATGCAGCCAGACAGGCTGCAGTGGGCTTTCTGGGCACACAGAGGTCTAATAGTGCCTGCCAATTAAGTCCTCCTATTGACACACTTTTTTAAAGGGTCTTTTGGAAAGAATCTCCTTTCCCTATACATGCATGCTTTGCTCATGTGTCATTCTGTTTACAGGAAAGACAGACTCCCGAATCAAAAGAAAGCCCCACAGACAAATGCTGCTCCATACTTTAATAATGCAGTATAGCCACTAAACAAGTACTGAAGATTAGGACTCCCTAGGGAAAATTCCTGTTAGCATTCACAGGTTCAGATTAATTTGCATACTGATTTAAATTTATAATTGAGGTAAAACATGGAGATACATTAATAAAGACTATTGATAAAGAGGTACCATGTAGAAAACTTCTGCTACACGTGTGCACAAATCTGAAAACAAGAGAAGGTTCAAAGGACACATAATTCATCACTAACTGCGTGTGATGGGGGAAGAGAAAATGCTCTTCCTGAATCTTGCTTTATTTCCTTACATTCTATCTTGAACTCACATAGAAAAAGTTGTACACATTTCATACCCTCCTTTCTCAAAGAGGCCAATCTTCACAGATTAGAGGAATACAGCAGATTGTCAACTTGTATCAGAAACAGTAACATAGTACATCCAACAGGCTACTACTTTTTTCCAACTATTTTATTTTGGGAAAAAGAATGTGATATTTACCAGACTGGCAAAAGATCTCTCTCCAACACAGTATTTTACTTAGTAGAGCAAGTAAATATAATTTTAACCTCAGGATGTCCCAAATTTCAGAGGGCTACGCATATATTGCAAGTTCAATACAGACATATGTAATGAAACAGGAACTGAACTTCCAAGAAGCATAAAGTTTTTAATCATTTTCTACCAAGGCATTAGATCTAATCAAATACAAAGTTAGAATTGCTTTCATTTTTGTGGTTGACAAAGTACATCCCTCCTCACCTGAAGTGTTCTTTGTTCTCTATTCTACTAAAGCCTTCAAGAAATCTGAGCCTGAAAAAACCCAGCCAAAATGTGCACAGAGAGCAGAGGCTAACCAAATTTGAAAGCTTTTGGTAAAAATTCTTTCAAAAGAAGCATATGCACAAAATCTGTGCTAAGCCACAGCTCTTATCTTGATTATGGATGGATTTTAAAATCACATTACTTCCTGCCTCTCTTCAAACTTTTCCTAGTTGAAAATTACTCCAGAAAGTCCCTCTGCTGTTTACATTAACCAATCCAGCTTCCCCCGCCCTCCCATCCAGGGACATTCTGTAAATCTCTCATTAGAACCAGTTTAGAGGAAAATAATGAGACTGATTTAGAATAAAAAACCAGAGACCAATATGTGTGGTGGTTCAGCCCCAACCAGTGGCTGAGAACTACACGCCACTCACTCCTGGAAGAGAGCAGGCAGAGCCTCCTTGGGTTGGGATAAGGACAGTTTACTGACAAAAGCTTCATGAAAGGGGAAAGTAACAGCCAGTGGCAAATTATACTCACACCCCCTGATAACACAGAGTACCTTACCGACCATAACACAGAGTGCTGCAGGACAGGAGGACAGACTCAACACCAGGGCCGCACTCAGACTACCCTGGAGGCACCCAGGAGCACCCCTCCCCAACCAGCCCCTTTTTGGGGAAATGATGTCAGGTGGTGTGGAAACAGCTCCGTCAAACTCAGCTCACCTGTGCTGACTGCCTGAGGAGGTTACCTCTGGCCTGGCCAGAACCAGGAGAATATTCTAGATGTGACCCCATACTCCAGAAAAAGTCTGCTCTCTGTAGCATAGATAGCAAAAATTACTTCACACACCGTGCAGGTTGTAGTTCTGTGTACCCACCCTAATATGGCACCTGGCATTTGCCTTTTTCACAACAATGCCACAATTTTCACACATATTCAGCTTCAAGGTTGTGGTTCCTTGGAATTCTCTATGGAAAAAAGATACCTAAAAATTCATCAGTATTAAGGAAGAAATGAGAAACTGATGGCACTTCCCTAAGGTGTACTCATTTTTTGTTGGTTGTACATTAGCAGAATGACCAAGTGAAATCTGGGTCTCAAGTCCTTTCTCTGAAATTATCCAATAAAATATTCTGTACTTGCTCGCAGGAAGTTATTAGAAAAAGTAGCTTTGAAAGCCTACATTCCTAAAGATAAAGTATCTTAATGATACTAATATAATTGAAGAAACAGCTTTATGGACTTTTCACCACAAAATGGGAAAGTAGTAAGTTTTAAAGAGTACCCTGGATCAATGCTTCACACTTTTTAGACCAACTCCTCTTCTCCGAAATGGTTATGAGCCCTGTACTTACTTTCCTCCTTCCCAGTTTAAGGACAGCCTACTTGAGCTTTTGAATTTAAGCTACGTCCTGATTTCCAAGGTCATTGTACTTAATACAAAGTAGCTACTTAAGAATGCAAAAAAAAAAATGGCTGTAAATATATTAGGATCAGCAGACTATTTACACATTTATTGAAGTACCCACAAGAAACATGTACATACCTTCTTCACTGCATAACAGTTACTTTCTTGTAACACAAAGAAGTCATCTATACCTCATAAAATGACAAAATTAGTTAAATATTGCAGTTTATTTACATTCTTATTTTGTCCAATACCACACAGAAATCCTCTGGTATAGCTAACTTGCATGTCCCAGCTCTCTCAATCCAGCACATGGCTTCAGTGACAGAAGTTTGTGACAGCTACTTATTCCTCTCCCTGGAGCACTAAATGTTAATGGGAAAGGGATCCATGCAACTCTTTCTGTACTACCAGACTGTCTTCAGTACAAAACTGAAGCCAGCACCAAATGAGCAGCATGTTCAAGGACTTCCACAGCAGCCTACTGACAAGTTCTAACCTGGTGATTTATACCACTTGTCAGAAGCTTTTCATTCAGGGGTCTTCTCCAAGACAACACATTCTCTGCCAAGCTCAACTCTAGGCTTTGGTCTTCGTGGCAGTGGTCTTCGAAGAATCATTATTTAACAAAGGCAAGCTACCTGCATCTTAGACCTTCTTCAGAAATACCTAGCCTATTCTTACTGAAGCCTAGAAGTAGTCAATCAATACATTTGCAACTATTTCACCTTAAAGAACTGAATTCAGACAGTTACTACAAGCCAGCAATTCCACTGCATATTACTGGTTCTGTCAAACACTGCAGTGGAATGCAGCCTACTTTTGTCACTTAAATCTCCATTATTTTTCTATACAATGTCACAAGGTCCTGTTTCACAGCATTATGTAGGCCGCTGCTTAATCATTAAATCATGATGCACAACAGCAATTAACTTCAGTAGAAGAATCAGAATTACAAATTCTCAAAAACATAGCAGATAAATATTTTGTATTTAAGAGTAGCACATATTCTTACAAGTGCAAAATACATTAAAGTGTAAACACCTTTTTTTATTTAATGGCTTGTTTACTTTATCCCAGAAAACATTTTTTTTGTATTGGGGGTGTATTAAAGAAAAGAAAAATGAAAAATCTGTTGTCTGCTTGTCACAGTTTAGCCCCAGCCAGTTGTCTGCTTGTCACAGTTTAGCCCCAGCCAGCTAGCTAAGCACCATGCAGCTACCTGTTCATGT
This sequence comes from Zapornia atra, assembly GCA_013400835.1. Taxonomy (NCBI): domain Eukaryota; kingdom Metazoa; phylum Chordata; class Aves; order Gruiformes; family Rallidae; genus Zapornia; species Zapornia atra. The sequence goes on from VZTU01026622.1 coordinate 10,334, forward strand.
CCCCCCTCACAGTGGGATGGAAAAGAGAATCGGAAGAGTAAAAGTGGGAAAATGCAGGGTTTGAGATAACGACAGTTTCATAAATAAAACAAAAGCCATGCATACTAGCTAAGCAAGAAAAGGAATTCATTCACCATTTACCATCTACAGGCCATCCCCAGGACAGAAGGGCTCCATCTAACATAATGGGTACTTAGGAAGACAAATGCCATGACTATCCCTTCCTTCCTCTTCCTCCAGGCCATTATATGCTGAACATGACATCATATGATATGGAATAACACTTTGGTCAGCTGTACCAGCTGTGTCCCCTCACAACATCTTGTCCACCCCCAGCCTCCTGGCTCGTGGGGTGAGAAGCAGAAAAGGCCTTGGCTCTGTGTGAGCATCACTCAGCAAGAACTAAAAAAATCTCAGCATTGTTTTCAGCACAAATCCAAACAGCAGCACTATACCAGCTACTAAGAAGAAAAAGTTAACTATCTCAGATGAAACCAGGACACTGCTGGTTTTAAATACATCTGATTGTAACTTCAGGACATTGTTGTGAGCAAAGACAGACAGACAAAGCAAGAAGATGAGGAGATAGAAGAAACTGTAAAGCTTTTTAGACTTTGTGTTTATTTGCTTGATTATATTAACTTTTCACTTTAAATGTACATATAATTAAATTTACAAGTTCCTCCATGTTTTCAGAGATTTTTTTTTTCCTTCATTTTCAGCAAGACTATTAAACCTTTACCTGCTGATAACTTTTTCCATCCCAAACAGTCCCATTTTATTTTGCATCTGCTTTGGCTAGAAGATCCAGTTCCTTATAAAATGTGACTACTTCCCCACATCCCCATAATAAAAACCATCTCATTATGAACAAGATTACCATACAAACTTAGTTCACAGAAATAAATCAGGGAACAAGCCTGCAAACCTCACTGCTTCCTTTTATTTCTTACTGATAGAAGTACTTGTACAAATTTCTACATCAGAGAGGGGACAGAAAAAAAAAAAAGGAGACAGGGGAAGAGTAACTGTTGACCATAAAAAGATACAATTAAAATGCATCATACAGACATATACATCATACACTAAAACCAAACATTCTAAACTCTGGAAATCCTAGCTGTACTGCAAGTTAAAATAAAATAATGCAAATACTTAAAGACATGAAAGCTCTCAATAAGGTCATTTAGAAAAGCCTTGTCTTTTCCACAAGAAACACTATGGCAAATAAACAGTTACAGCTGAACATTTTAACATTTGTGAATCTCAAATGAGTTGATGATTAAAAAAAAAACACTGCAATTTGCAGCCTGGTCTTTAGAGGAAACAATGAACATGGTAACACTCGTAGGTACATAAATTATCATAGAAGGATGAATTGACTTCGAACCTATTAGTCATGCTTAACCAAATTTGACTAAGAACTTGTGGACTCATTGACATTAAATTCTCAGCAGCTTTGTGAAAAAGAATACTGTGGAAAGATATTGCTTTAATTGGCTGCATTGTAAGCTTGAGTCCTATCAGAAATCTGTGGATCCACAGGAAAGTGTTATGAATATCTTTGCAATAGAAAAAGCATAAATTACATGCAAGTTTTCCTGGACACCAGCAAATCCAATCTGAAAGCTCAGGGTTAAGTTGGTTGCAAGACTATTGTTTCTTGTTACTGCATTCCATCCCAAAGCACAGGGCTGAGTTCAGTTCACTATTTCCAACACAACCCCTTTAACTGTGCATACCATCCTAGCTAAGGGTAAGAGATTTTTTTTCCTTTTTTTTTTTTTTACATCATCAAGTGTCCTTTACATACCTTAAAGCACAGAGTTCTCTTAAGGGTAATTGCAACACACTTATCAACTTAAATTACTGGAAGGTACTCTCAACTTGAATTCTCACTCAGCACATCTCTTATCTGTTCATTTTGTTTTTCTAAGAATTTTTTTTTTTGCATTAGTACTTAACAGAAACCTGAAGAGAATATTGTCATCAGACATCTATGAAGCAATATTCATTCATCAATTCTTTATTGAATTTTAAACACAGATAGAAAGACAATGAAAACCAACAAAACACACCCCACACTGTTCTCTGCCACTACCAACATAGTCATATTTTCCTTCTTTATTATTTCCTGCCTACAAACACCAGTTCTTCCCTCCTTCCCAAATCTATGGAGAGCTACAAACATGATTAAAGGCCTGGAACATCTCCTATGCGAGGAAAGGCTGAATAAACTGGAGCTGTTCAGCCTTGAAAAAAGACAGCTGAGAGGGGATCCTATTAATGTTTATAAATATCTTAAGTGTGGGAGACAGGGGGAAATGGCCAGCCTCTTTTCAGTGGTCTGTGGAGACAGGGCAAGAGGCAATGGCTGCAAATTGGAGCACAGGAAGTTCCACACCAACACATGGAAGAACTTTTACTCAGTGAGGGTGACAGAACCCTGTGATAGGCTGCCCGGGGTGGTTGTGGAGTCTCCATCTCTGGAGATATTAAAGACCCATCTGGATGCCTACCTGTGCGATATATCCTAAGGAACCTGCTTTGGCAGGGGAGTTGGACTCTATCTCTTGAGGTCTCTTCCAGCCCCTACAATTCTGTATCCCTTTCTGTCATTGTTTTGCCCTCCTTTTATGCCAAGGGCAGCTTTACACACCCAAGGAAAACTACACCAGTTTATTAGGAGGTAAGAGATGAAGGATAAAAGAGCTAAGGAGCTGCAACCTCACATTTAGACCTCTTAGCAAGATACATGTCTGGTCATTTGCCAAGAGAACAGCTGCCTCCCACTAATGCAGTTCCACCCATTTATGTCACTGCTTGTTCCTTTGGCCTTTGCATGAGATACGGTATTAACTTCCTCATTAATTATCACCTGAGAATATTCCAAATAAGAAACTGTGGATCGCAGTAAATATTTTCAAGACAACCTCATTATTTCAAGAGATCTCATCAGACAGCTTTTGCAAGTTTATGTGATATTAACACATAGATTTTCAGGATCCTCTGTATAGTGATACAAACAGACTTAATTAGAATAGCCTTCAGTTGAAAGGTTGTGTGCTAAAAATATTTTTTCAGCTTCGCATCTGCATATAAATATTTTCAAAATTCAGAAGTCCTGTAACTATAGTTAAATTTAAGATCCTTGAATTTTAACAAAAATTTGCCATTTTCTCTCAAATTATAAGCATTTCTGTCCTTTGATCCAGTAATGGCAGTTACTTGTTTAATAAAAGTCCAAGGAGTTACTTCTAGTGCTCACAACATTGAAAAATGATGCCTGATGTTCTTCTACTGCTGTCCAAAAAGCAGATTCGTTACCCAGTGTGCAACAAGCCAATTCTCCCACACAAGGGAGATACTGCTTTTATTCAGGCCTAAGTGCTCAGTGGGTTTCCACAAATCAAGTACACCGAAACCAGCACTTTTGTTGTATTTATACATGAATGTTAGAAGGTAGTAAAATCGCAGCTACAATGACTGGCTGGTTAATTTACATGTAATTATAATAATTGCTGTGTCATCACTGCAATTGACACTTCAATCACTGCACCTCTGTGAGGAAGGGTCTTCACCTGGGCAGGAGTGGTCTTGACCTGTGGCTGTGTTTTTAGTATTATAATGAAGACAGTTCAGTTAGGGATGCCTGGACTTCATTTTCCACTGCCAAACTGGCTACGCGGAGTGTGGGGGTATCTTGCTTGGTGTTCTAGAACAGTTATTTTACAGGTATTCCTTTAAACAATTCCCTTTGATCCTTTTCTTAGCAACCACCTAGCAACTATCTATAATCATTCTCAATTACAGAGCCTTTGTAATACAGAGCCATGGTTAACTTTTAAGTTTAATGATAGGTATCACTAGTACTACCTCAAACTGGAAGAATGTTGCATTTACCTTGCAATTCTTTACAGCAATACTCAACAGTAGAAAAACTAAGAACATACAATGACAAGAGCATTCAGTCCTCAAACGTTTTGCTGGGGACATGGAAAACTCAGACATAAGAAAAAACAGCTGTATCAAGCAGAGTTAGAAAATTAACTGCAATCTCTAAAAATATAAATTTATAAAGCAAAAAGAAAGCATCTTATATAAAAAATAATGAGTTGCCTATAGCTTAAGCCTTCTCCCTGCACACATGCCTAAAGGCTTCAGAATTCTGCCACATTATACAAAACATCTGAAATACCCCATTTAAAACATCATTTAAACTAAAACAATAGCATAGGTGATTTATTCTAAATATATTTTTGATCTGTATTTATTGAATCTCCATTAATTAATAATTAATATTAATTCTGAGAAGAGTTATGATGAGTCATTTTATTTCAATTGACATAATTTCTACGAAGTATAAAAAGCTTAAGCTCTCAAGTTATTTCACAGGATTTACAGTGAAGCAAGGTGGGGTGTGGGGTGGAGTTTCATGGATTTTCATTCCTTTTTTTTTTCCATTTTCAATGTAACTTGCAGTGTTGGGTTGTTTTGGGGTTTTTTTTCCATTCTGCATGTGAAAGATGTACACCTGAAATTCAGGTATAAATTAGTAGGAAAGAGCTGAAGTGCCATTACCTCCTTTTCTACACATAATTCTATTGCTTCATGGTACCATAAGATGGAGAGGTTGTGGTTTTTCTTGCCTCGTCTTTCATTGTTGTCATTTTCATAATGCAGTACAGTTTCCCTTTAGTAAGTTAAAGGAAAGGTTTATGAGTCTTCATTTTTAAATGCTTATCTAAATATATTTAGTGGAAACCTATTTTCATATTACAAATAGCTGCTGTTTGCAATAACTAATGAAAGGCTAGATTACCCACTAATAGGAGGGGTCCCACAATATTGTACAATTATACTGTAAATTCAAAGCAGCAAGACAAACCGTATTGCAATAATGCCAAAAATCACTTAGTGATCATTAGATGGCTCTAATAACCATTCGACATAGAAAACTAAAAAGCATACAGAAAAGACAACGTACAATTTTTCAGATACGTTACCTTAACACGTGTAAAACAAAGCTTCTAGTGAGTTACAATGTTCTAACTCTAATTATGAAACTTAACACTGAAATTAGCCAAAATAGAATTATCTATAGAATAAATTTCAAGAACTTTCTTGGTAGCAGTAGCTCTCCAGAGAACACTTCTGTGATTAATTTTAGGAAAAAGTCTTCAAAGGCAATCACTTTAAATACACAAATAGTTTTAATGACCACTTCAAATGACACTTTAATATGTCTGGCCAAAATACTGGAGAGGATTTAAGCCATGACAGATGCTTGCACAGCAAATTAAGACCAACCAGCCTACAGATAACCCATGCCAAAGTTGACTTTTAAAATTTCTCTCCTCTACTTCTAACAAACTGAGATATAGTCAGAAAACTTGTGCAGTAATCAGGTTATTATTTAAATATACAGACATAGGTAATCTTTATTCTTAACTTTTGAATAAAGTTCCAGAGACCCAGGCCTCTGCACATACAGAAACCCATCTGTTCAGGCACAAACATCAACACTTAACTAACGACACAAAACAAAAGCACCTACTAGGCTTCAGAGCCTATACTAGAAATAGGCAATTTAGGAATTTTAGTTCATATCACAAAAACGCACACTGGCAGTGTGCTGCAATCATAGGCTTGGACTTTATAGGCCAGAATTGCAGAGTACCTTTCCTAGCTTTGACTTGCTTAGGGATGTGCTTGACCATATCCTGCAGGGCACAGCTCTGACGGGCCAAGGGCCTCAGGAGAGCTGAGGGATATTCAAGAACACCCTCCTCAGAGCGTACTCAAATGTGCAAAAAGTCTATGTAGAAGACCAATCTAGATGAGTCAAAAGCTCAACCACATTACTGAGAGTAGACCATCTTTTTTTATAAGCTATTAAGTACAAAGTAAATCGGCTTTCATTAAAATAAACCTTTTTTAAAAAAAAATACTCACTGCTCTGAAACCACAGAAAAATTATTAACTGTACGGATTAAGACCTTTAAGATCGAGTCCAGCCATCTCTCCAGCCCTGCTAGGTCCAACACTAGACCATGTCACCAAGTATAACATCTACACTTCTTTTCAACACCTCAAGGGATGATCACTCAACCACAGGATCAAACAAAAGCCCCATTTCCTCAACCATCCTGTCTGCCGGTGGTCACAATAAATTTCATTGGGTAATGTTTTACCATAAGACAGTAAAAAAAAAAAATTGCCACAGTGCAGATAAGCACACACCACCCCTAATTCTGAAGAATAACCCTAACAATTTTTGAATATACAGATTAAAACCAGAAAAGATCCTGGTATATTGTTATTTACTGAGATGTAATGATAGCCACGGTCCTGGCCCTTCTGGAGGTTTAAACTCACAGCATTTTCCAGTTAAATTACTAAAATGTATTCTTTTATATTTCAAGGTAGAGTGAGCAATGTAAATGAGAGGAAGAGAAAGAGATTTAAGTTGAAGAATTTTCCAACTTCTTGGCATCATTTTTGTCCTATCTACAAAGCACAGCCAAAATATATGATATCTAGCAGCAAAATAAACATTACTTACATGCTTATAGGAAATCTTATACATAGGATAAGGGCTATTTTTTTTTCTAGGTATATGGAATGGTTTAATTTTATTACATTTCAAAGGCCTCCAAGCAGATTTTCACCTCACTTCCTCATGCTCACCATCTCCACCCTCAACCCCTTCAGTCTCACTGTTCTCTACAAATACCAGCTGTGAAAGTAACAATTCCCTAATACCATCAGTTTGTTTCACTAACAATACTAATGGGTAATGCTGAAACTGCAGAGAAAAATAACTTCAGTTATCAATTAAGAGAGCTTTGAGGATTTACCACTCCAGTGCAGTCCAGCAGGTAGGCAGCCTGTAATTCCAGACAGCATATTTCACTATAGGAATAATCTTTTAAGAAAAAAAAAAAAAAACCCTCACTTTCTCAAGTTAGTTTTTCCATTTTAATTCCTATGCAAAGCTGCTTCTTAAGTTATGCACAGCACATCAAGCAGAGTACAGATACCTCTCCCAGAGATGCACTCATGATTGCTGTACTGATTAACAATTCAGTTTTACTTCAAACTACATAGGCCAGAATGCATAGAAATGGCAAATCTAACAAAATTCAGGTCACCGTTGTCTGCATCAAACGGTTATAAACCTCAGTACTACAGCCCTGCTCAATGGACAACTCATCTGCATAATTACACTCTCTGCAGACATCTACACATTCATCTTTCAAGCTGTGAAATGCACATCCCAATCATGTCCTAATCAACAGATTTTATGAAAGATGGACCAGAAGCAACAGTGCTTTTTAATAAGAGTTGTACTGAAGAAAAAAAAAATAAAAATCAAGTGTTATGTTCATATACTGTCATTTTGGTTTATTATGTACTTGTACCATACTTTTCCCCAAGTTGGGGCCTAAAGTGCCACTTTGCAACATGAGTACACTTATTAGAAGTCATGAGTTGTAAATGTCTGAAGGCAATGTGCTAAGCCGGACAGAATACATCTACTTTGACTCAAAGGTCTGTGCAAATATTTGCCTTTATTACTAACTTTTCAGCCTCATGTTCAACTCCATGCATATATATGCAATTCAGTCTAAACTACTAAAGGTCACCGTGCATTAGTTAAAATCATGCAAAACCCACAAACTCAACACTGTTGGAATTCATAGCACAGCTTACAGGGGTTAATATGAAAATCAATAACCACTTTAATCCAGAAAGTTCAGCGCAAACCCTCAATTCAAAAATATTGCTATGATTAAAAAGTGAAAATTAGAGACTCTGTTAAAGAGCCAGCACCAGGATATGCATGTTCCCCAGCAAAAGCTGCTTTTCCTAGGATGGTACGGAGAAATATCAATCAAAAATACCTCACAGACACATCTCGCCTTCCCAAAAGTAGTTCCCCAATTGAATTACGTGTTTAAAGAATCAGACCCATGCTAAATACACACCACACAAAATCAAAATTAGAATGACCTAATCTGTCAACTAAATGTCTATTTAGAGATCAGAAAACCAGTTCAGCAAAAACTTTATATATCTAAAAATTCACTCATGAATTCCAAACCTATCGGTGTAATTGGCAGCAATTTTTAGATAACAAATCTGATAAATGGACCACAGAAAGAACATTCTCAGACACAAACCAGGAATAAGACTGGTCATCCATACTCAGCTTCTGTTCAGAGAGCAGCATTTTTCTAGTAATTTTAAGGGGAAGAAACACAAAACCAACTTTGCTACCATTAATAGAATGTGCTTCCAGGATAAGTATGCATGCTTTTAAAATTCAGTCAATTTTAGCATTGAAGTCAGTCCCATCTTAGAAAAACAACTCAGTCGTATTTGTTTCATTATCCACAGGTAACTTCATAATCTTGAAAATATGTTACTGTCTTCCTCATATTCTTTTTTTACATGTGTGTATTGTCTCTATATCCAGTGTACACGTTCCCAGAATAAAAATTCACAGGCTTACAGATTTTGGTCTTAACCAAATCTGTATTTGGTCTTATATTCTTTTTTTCTCTCTTGCCAGAAAAAAAGGTAAGAAAGGACAAAAATCTTTTCCTTGTCTTTAGAATTCCTCCCTCTTCACCATCTAAAGCAGTTTAAGATGATCATTACTATAAAGAAAAAATGAGAGCTGAACTGAATTTTCAGAGTATAAGGGTGACAGCACCATCAAGTGGCTCTGTAAGGCAGTATTTACTACTGTTTTAGTGTATAATAGCAAAAACACTCTTGGCCAGATATGTAAAGAATAGACTTCTTAAAATTAGTTTATTGTGACAGATTAGCTCCTGTAGAAATCCAATTTATTTTGAAGTCTATAATAAGGATAAGCATATTGAATTTTTTTACACAGTTAATTTTGTGAAATTACCTGCATTTTATTACAATACTACTAAAGGAAGAGCATGTTATTATTATTAATGGACCAGAACCTTTGCA
>VZTU01026623.1:0-21061 GCA_013400835.1 Zapornia atra
TTCCAACCCCTGTGATTCTGTAGTGGTAAGAGCACCACAGGGTTACATCAACATCTCGAGCCCAGATTTGTCCTGCTCCCAACACCTCCACTCCTCCACCAGGAAAACAGGATGGCAAAGCTGGCACCGGGCAGCTGCTGAGGATGCTGAACTGCTGCTGGTTTTGTGTGCACAGAGACACAAGAACAGATGGGCAGCATCACGTTCCTGTCTGTTCCAGAAAGCAAAACAGACTGGGTGTGAAATAAATTCCTATCAACAACAGGAGGAGAATATTTACAGGAGCATGCAGCATAGGATGGGGACAGAGGGGCTCATGTTGGAGGGCAGGGCTTGTGGGGGAGCAGGGCCACGTCTCCGTGGGGTTTGCTGTGCTCTCTGCATCCACATGCACCCAGCATACAATGAAAACACAATAAAACCCAGCATTAACCTGTGTACATCCACACATGTGCTTGCCAGCAAACATACATGAACGTGATCTGGATCTTGCTCTCCAAAGGACTTCTCTTTTTTTAAATTGTATGTATTTTGTGGTGCACAGCTGAGTGAGCAGCCTTCGAGGGTATTTATTGCCATATTGAATTGCTTTCCATGGTAACTAATTGTGATTTCAGAAACACAGGTTCTGCAACGGTACAGGGTGAAATGGAGCTGAATATGGAAGCAGCTGGGAAGAAGAAAATCGCTTGCTTATGGAATAGTGTTTAATGATGGAGACTGATGGAGCGGAAAAAAATGGGGGGGGGCTGGTTGGAACTAGAAAACAAACCAGCCCTCTCCTACCCTCATGTATTTCCTTAGGTCTGGAATTCCTTGGGAAAGTGCCTGGTGGATATTTAAGGAATGGAAAACCCCGTCTGTGGGTTGCCTTCCCATTTCCCCACTTCATTAAGAGATGGGCTACTAAACCTCTGGCTGTATAAAGGAGAGGAAGTGGTCAGGAAATAAAATTAGGATTAAATGGGCATTACTGGTTTTAAAAATGGGAAGGAAGGCTTTTACAAAAAATGTTTCCTTTCCACTCTGAAATCCAGGTGAAAGAGCATGTTTGGAGTGACATTAACAACAAAAAAAAGGTTTCCCCAGACTGTGGGTGTCTCACACTGGGAGCCCTAGGGAGAGCCGAGCTGAGCCAGCCACACACATGTGAAGCAGAGGGATAAACCACTGAAGACTATTTTCAGTCAATTTATGAGCGTCACTAAAGCAGAGAGGAGGTTTGCAGGTTCCCCTGCCCAGCAGATTGACGTTCCCCTTCCCAGCCCTTCAGCTGCACCAGGCATTTGGTAGCGAAGGGGCTTTGGGGTGCAGGGTGAAGGGGCTGGTGAGAGCAAGGGAGCCTCTCCAGCATCCTCAGGCTGCCAAGGCACCCCAAACCTGGCTGATTCCCTCCCCTGCCCCCCATTTCCACTGAACAGCAGGATCTTTGCTTTTTGCCAACTGCAGCGAGTCTCTACCACAGAAGTGACACTGCAAGAGGCTAAAAGGCGATAAACACCCAAGCCAGACATTTCTGAGCACTCACATGGGCACGTTCCTTCCCCTCCTCTGTAAGCATCCATAGGATCTAACCCTGTATCGACACCCCCAGAAAGGAAGAATCATGTTGTCTCATCCTATTTAAAAAATATGATTGAATTAATAAACTGTAATCCAAAACCCAGGCCACAAAACAAAACAAACCCAACCCCAAAATCCCCAAACCCCATAAAATCCAAGCAAGCAGCCAGAAATCTAACTGTGAGGAGCATGGTTATGTGTCCCCACTGAAAATGCAGAGCGTGGAGGAGTTTCACTGGCTTTGGTCCATCACTGGCATTGGCCAGATGTTCTTCAGCCTGGATGTGGATGTGTTTGGATTCACAGGAATGCACATTCAGCGTGAGTAAAGTGTATTTTTAGGCATATGGAAAGTCAGATCGTTTGTCAAGCTAAGGATTAATTTTATTTACCCAGCAGGCAGTCATGTTTTTATTATAGAAATATCTATCCAGGCACTTAAAACGTGAATGTCTGACACCAGCCTGTTGGTTTGACGACTCACATAGAGCCATCCAAATGTATCAAAGATCCTAAGGAGCATCCAGCTGCTCCATAACCTTGGGTGTAGGTCTGACAGCGGATCGGCGGTACCTTTGCATCAGTGGTTTATTGACCTAATGAACCACAGCCAAATCTTTAGCAGTCCTGCAGTTTTGGCTACTAGAAGTGATGCCCAAGCAGAACAAGGAAGGTATTACAAGCAAACCATAGGTTAAACAAGAAAGTTATTTTAATGATCGCTCCCCAAACACCCAAAGGCACTAGTCAACACTGTGGACTAATGACCTACAAATCTGTGTGATCAGTACACATTTTTAGCATTACAATATTGGGTTTTTTTCAGCAGCTGCAGATGGCACATCAAGTGAAATGCTTCTTTCCTCTGCAATAGCTTTGCCCTGATTGCCCTGCCCTTGGCTCAGTTTAACAGAAAAACATCATCAAGCTAAAACTGAGCTGAGAATCGCGCTGAGGTGCCAAACTCCCTCCGCTCTCCTTCCTCCAGGTACAAGCTACACTTATAGAAAGTAGTACCTTTCTACAAGGTACTGCTACAAGTAGTACCTGTTTCTACAAGTCACACTTGTGTGGCTCCGAATTTGAGCTGGAAACTCGGAGCAACACAGCAGTCAGTCAGCCCCGTTGTTCCACAGGTCTGCAGGCGCCGTGTAACACAACAGACGGGAAGAACATCTCGACTGAGGATGATTGTACCCATTGCCAAGTAAACCTTTGGAACATGTGAAGTATAAAGCTCACAAATTACATTTTAAAGGAACTGCCATAAAGTAAATGCTTCAATCAGACTTTTTACAACAGAACACAAAATTCAAACCTTTTTTTTTTTTAACTCTTTTTTTACTTTGTTTTTTTTTTTTTAGGAAAGCACTTGAAACTGTAACACTGAGGTCCTGACAACATTAGATTACTTTAAGCTGTAAACCTTAAGAAGTTGCATGTGATTAAATAAAATCAGCATTACAATTTCCAGGTATTATAATTATCGAACAGATTGTAACGACGAGATATAATTGCGATGTAAACATGAAGCTCAGGAGACTGGTACTGAGGAAACTCTCTCAATTCTTTCTAGATTCATATCTTGACATAGGAAAATTGGTAACAACAGAAGAGGTTACAATATTTTGTCTTACATACTGGTATCAGTGTTTTGCAAGCAGCAGCCTATACGACATCAGCCCCTTCGTAATATTAGTTTAAAAAATCCCAGCTACCTTGGGGAAAAAAATCGATCTCCAGGTTAAACACTGCTGCCAGGTATCAGTGTAACATTCAGAAGGAAATGCTTAAAACCATCAGATTTTGTTACCTGTCTGTGTATGTGGAGATATGTGAGATCTTCATAAACCTAAGCATATAGAAAACCGTAAACCTCATTTCACCTTCAAACCCGAACCACCTCTAGGTAAGAAATACAAGACCTTTTTCAATAAATTTAAAGTGTTTGTTTATACCTGAGACATTTTTGCATATTGATGTCTTTGTACCTTTACCTCTAGGTACTCCTCTAAGCCCTCTATTTCTTTCTGGGGTCTCACACAGAGCCCATCACAGGGAGGAGGATTCCCCACACCAACTCTACAGACTTTGGCTGAGTCCTTCCTTTATCTGACCCAGCTGTATAAACAGAGATATAACAGAATCAAATCTATCTAATTCAATAGACAGTTGCCATGCAAGTGGGCAGGCTGGTTTATACAAATCCAGAGCTAGTTCACCATTCCTGATACTTTTCACCATGCCTAGTTCAAGAAGAGAGTTATAGTTCTTTACACAGGGTGATACAGGTCTCTGCTTATTGGTTATAAACTGATTTTGGAAACATTTTTCCAGGTAATGGATCACTGGCTGTACATGACATGTTGGAAATGTCCCTTCTTGGTTGACCTGTTTCCCAGTTCTTGAGAACATCAACATCATCTCCACCTGGCCAGTGAAGAAACACGGAGTAGAGGAGTAATAAGTTGATGGGCTACATGACATGAAGTTCACAGGCCAGTGACGGTGGACTGAGATTTTCCAAATGAATTTAGGGAATTTAGGAGCCCAGTTTCCCCTCAAGCTCAAGGCAGCTGGATGCCTAACTTCTGTAGATTCATCCAAAAGTCCCAGCTGTGCCCAGTCCAGCTCTGAGCTCTTCAGCTCACACGTACCGAGGGCTGAAGCACAAGCGTTCCCAGGGATGTAACCTGCATAAGGCTCTTACAGAATTTCACAGTGCTATTTAATTTGGCAAATACCAAACCAAACATCAAGGTTCCCTCTGTAATTGAATAAATAATTTTTAAAAAATAATAAAATCCACCACGTTTCACTCTATTTTGCTTCTGGCAGGGGGAATTCCCAGGAAGAGCTGCAGAGCTTACATGCAAATCTACTGTTATCATATTCGATAACACAGCAATTGGAATTGCAGATTTTATTAAGTATAGTTTAGCTAATGGAAAGGTACTAATGGAAGTGAAATAAAGAGAGCTTTTAGGCACAGGATTGGACATGAAAAATCAGCAAAAACAATAGTACAATATTCATGAAAGACATCACAAAATGAATCGGCTCCCAAGTGGCTTAGTACACCCTCCTGATGTGGCAGAAACATTGGGGTTTGCACTATATTTTACCCCCAAAAAAAAGAAAAACAAAAAGAGTTTAAAGAGTTCAGTGATGATGGTCAGCATTGTGGTCTTTAAACAGCTCTTTGTTCTACTATACAGGCAAATAATGGGCAAAGGTAAGCTACATTGCACTGGCAGCAGGACTTCACAGACCTTAGAAATCTTAGAAATGTTTGAGTTAAAAGAGTGGTCGTAGCACATTTCTGTGTAAAACAAATCAAGCACTGGTTCCCAGGCAGCAGAACATTTCTAAGACCTGACACCCATTGTACATAGATAAAATGTAGTCAGTGGGTTTATAGATGACAAGGACACACAGTCGTGTACCAGTGATGAACTCATCGTGTGACACAGTGACATGCTGCTCATCTGATGTAGGACACTCTACCAGTTGTGTTTCCAGCTGAGCTGTTCCAATTTGACAGCTGCACCCATTTTACATCTCCTTTTCATTCCCAGTCCTTCTTGTACCGTATTTGGCATCAAAACTGGAGGAGTTTTGGTGAGGACACCTTGAATCTATCTGTCCCAAACCCGCTCCTGCTGAAGCAAGTGGTGCAAACCTCTCTGCCCTTCAGTGCTACAAACACTTTGTGACCCATCAGCAGAGTACCAAGGGCATATGTTTCCCTTCTTGTCACTCAGGAGCTCTCTAGCACGATTGCCAACAGCATTGGGACTTTCACGGAGCAACTGGCACAGGGAGGCACTTATGTGACATGTTTAAAACTTATCTTTGGTAAACACTCACACACACAAACTTGTAATTAATGTTTTACTTCCTGATCATAAGAGAAATCTTCATTTGCTACTAGTGTACGTGTGCAGGTATCTAAATATATAGAGAGGACATTGAGAGTGTGAAGTATTTTTGCAATGCCACTGCCAAGGATTTGTTTTAATTCACCTAAAACCAAGGCAGTCCTGGGGTTTTGGGTTTTTTTTCCTGACTCTGCTTTATTATGCATTGAAGCATCTCTGATCAATAACAGATTAGCAATAGAAAGCAAGCCCTATGTGCTCAATTTTCACCTTCTTTCTCATTCTATTACTTTATTTTTTTAAGACAAATTTAATCAGTATAGTTGTGTCTCTTACAAACTTCATTATCTGTGAGGCAGATGCTGGGGTTCAACTTCAGCAACTGAATCCCTCACTCAGCTGAGTGGGAATTTTGGACATGTAAAAATGCTGAGTCTGCTCTCAGTAGGGACCCATTCCTAAACAGTACTCTGGTGAGAGAGTGACCTCTGAGCTCACCCAAACACTGATCAGACCAGGGCCTGTAAAGCAGAGCTCAAACCACCAAGAAACAGGTATTTTCCAAAGGTGCTGCAAACAAATGTTGCTGGAAGTGCATGGGTTTAACTGATGGATGATCTATTTTAGTGTAGCCAGAACACTATCGCTTCTAAAATCAGGTTTCTACTGAGAGGTATTTTATTGGCTTATTTTTTCACTCACACTATTTAAACTTCGCTTAAGGATTTTTTTAGAACCCCAAACTTAGTGCATTTCATTTTACAAAATGAGAATCATTTATATCCTCCTCTTTTCATTGAAAAAAAAACCCCAAACCAGTACAGCCCAAACACACATAGGGGTATCAATACCTCATGAATGACAGATGTTTCACTTATTTTATGATCTGCTTAATGGAGGTTTAGACATTGATCAACCAAATCACTTTGGCAACTTGCACAGAAATATGTCCTTAAATCAAAACTGATGATAAAACTTGCTTTAATGAGACCTTTATTACGGAGAGAACTGGAAAGAGAGAGGAGGAGTAAGTGCTGAGGAGGTTACTGTGTTCCTAAACCATGCTGCTTTGCATTTGTATGTGAAATGGGTACGACTGGTAGATGATAGGTGGTTGTCCATGAGCAATGTAGTAATTGCTGAAGTTTCTGTCACTGATATAGGGAGCAGGCTGATAATAGCACGTTACGTTGGCTGCGTTTGGGATGATATTTTGTTCTCCAAGCACTTTTAAAGCCAGAATTGTGATCATATTCAGAGTTTGCCTTCGTTCGTGTCCCATGAGACAGACTGTGCTCTCGTTTACCACTCCACGCAGAGTCATCAAGTAGTCATACTTGCTCTTCTCTTCCCCGATGAAGTGGTTGCGCAGGTAAGACTCAATCTTCCTCTGCTGCTCAGCAACATCTGGAAAATCGATGAAGAACCTGGAGCACATGTAACGTTCCAGTGACTTAATTTCAGCCTCATCCGCTGGCTTAAAGTCACGAACCAGGAGATCGCTGTACTTCAGGAGGCCACCTCCTCTGATCTCCTCCGGGTTCCTCGTGGAAATCAGTTTGTATTTTAAGTGGTCCATCGCTTCGTTGAAGTCTCCATACATACTCTCAGCGATAACAGTGGGGTGAGAGTCTTCTGCCAGTTTGCAGTCTGTTGCTCTGTACAGGTTTAATATGGAGTCCAGTATGATTTGGAAGGAGTCCACGCTGAACTCAAACTGCCGTCTGAGCGAGTTGACAAACTTCAGTTCTACGTTCTTGCCAGTGTTGTTTGACAGTGAGATGAGACTCCAGCGATCGTGGTCGGTGGAGACTTTGACCATCTTCTGCACGTAGGCATCTTTCATGGTCTGAGCGGTGATTTTTTCCTTATTGACACATTTTGGCAAGAAATCCAACAGGCAATTAAGAACTGCTTCCTTAACGATCTGGAACTCAAGCTCACTTGGAAGTTCTACCCCAAAAATGATGTCTAGGTCCTTGTAGCTGGTTCCGTTCTGCTTTACTAGGATATGACTGGCTGTGGAACCGTTCAGACGGATATCTCTAACGTTGATTTGCTTTTCAATGAGCTGCTCCTTTACCACACGAATGATATCCTTCGGCTTTACATCCAGTGTGGGAAAATTTCCTCTCCCATGAATAGGTATGGCCTCAGCTAAAACTTGATCCAGGATTTTAATCTGATCCCAGGTGAGACAACTAAATCTGTGGTCTAAGTCCTCAGTCATCGTGGTGTTGGCTGGCTAACTAAGGAGAAACAGAAATTAAGAGACAAGTGTTAGAACTTGCTGAAATGCAAGCACGCCTGACATTTCACTTGGCTATTACAAACATGCATCTTCCTTCCCCAGTGCAGTGACAAAGCAGGTCGTTTCTCAGAGACACAATCCCAGTTAACGGTCTGAGTCAACCACTGCACTTGTCACAGGCTTTTAATTGAATTTTAATGTACTTGGGTTTTAATCCTGCTGAGAAACCGTTGTGTTATTGTATAACCCATGACTCAAAGTAAATGCAGTAAACCATATAGACTTCATCTAAAACTACTCAAAGGTTAATAACATGAAATACTTGGTGGTTATAATGAAACTCCAAATGAATTTCGCAGCGAACAGCTAAAATGAGCAAAATGAGCAGATTTGTTCTTTCTGGCCTGCCTGAAAAATCTCCCTCTGTCTTCACACCTGAAACAGCTGGAAGACCAGGGAGGTATTTTTTAAACACAGGAATGATGCAGCATGCTCATTGTTTATCTAACCATATGCCTTAGATGTACTTTGATCTCTGTGGATCATCCATATGCATATGCATCCTTTAATACCACTTGTTACTACTTAATCAGTAGTAACAACATATGTAGATTGTCATGTATTTTCCTTCTCTCACCTTCAGATTCCACTTTCTGGGATATTTTAGTAATTTCAAGTAACTTCTCAACTGCCAAATGGCTTGGGAATATTACAATTTTTCACCTGCTTCCACCATGTTTCAGCTCCTGAGTAAGCTAATCAAGAGCCTAGATAATTTTCAGCACCTTTTTGGCCTCATTACAAAGATCAGGACTAACCCTATGTCTGAAGTGAAAGGCATGCTTTATAAATTGGCTAAATCAGGACCAAAGCTGGGAGCTTGGTTGCCCCTGAACTGATGGTGTGAAGGTCGTGGATTTGGTGCTAAAGCTCTGGCACAACCACGTTGTTCTTTGCTGCTGCTGCTGCACTTTTATCATCCCTGTTACTGATACATCAGATGATGGTGGAGCAGCTCTACCAGCAAATGTACAGATGTCAGAATTGTTGCAGAAACAGTAGGTTTTGATATGTGATTTATCTGGTATTGCAAAACTTTGAGAGAGGTTCTCAAAGTTAATGGTGTGACGTAAAAGAAAGGATTTAGAGAAGGGAATGTTGAAATTCAACCCCTTTTTTAGCAGAGGGACCCTCTTCAAACACTTTTTGAAAGGCAGAAGACTGAAGTATCTCTAAATAAGCTTGGAAATCCTTCCTTTATTGCTACATGGTTTTGGTAATTTTAGATTTTAGTGCAATATACTAAGATTTTACAATGACAGGAAAAAATTACGCCATTAAATATTTCTTTTGTGTTGAAGAGTCATACTTCAAAATGTCATTTCTCTAAAGTGATGCCTGGAGAATCCAGAGATGCTTTGTGAGTTCAGAGCCTCAACATTAATGTCTGAGAAATGTCTAAAAATTCTGTCCTGAAAGAATGCCTTCAACTTAAGCAAGTAAGAAAAACTTCCTATGAAAAACAGAGATTAAGTCACCAAGAATATAATTAATTTACAAATATAATAATAGTAACAACAACAACTAATTTGCTTCCAGTTTACAACCCAGTACATAACCCTGAACTTTCCTAGAAGGACTTTATCTAGGTTTTTTCCTTATCTTGTCTGGCAACAAGGACAATTTCCAGGCAATTTTATAGTCATTAGGAGCATTATTTCTTAAAGCAGTGGCAAATTTATTTACTGAGGTGCTCAGGCTAACGTCAGGAGGTATTATTAATGCAAGTAAGCCTCAGTTACCATAAATCAGCATCAGAATTGGGGCTATAATTAGTCAAAGCATTGTGTAAACCAAGAGAGATCAAGGGATGAAGGGAAGGCAACTCACTGCACCTGACTGCAGCAGCCAGCAGAAGCCCAACGCAGGTGAGTGCTGGGGTTGGGTCAGTTACTGGGGAAAAACGGCTGGAAAATGGCTCTGTTCTTTGGAAACTGGTGATGTTTCCAGTGGAGGAGGATTGCTGGAAGCAGCGCTATGTCACTGCCCCTTTGCCATAGCAGCATGATGCCACTTAGGTAACCATATGTGTGACACAGATTTGGAGAGCTCCTACTCATCGGGACCCTCAGTCTCAGCCTTCTCTGGGTCAGCTCTGCTGCACCCATCAAAAAATTCAGCTGCTGGAACTTCTTCCACATTGATACCTAAAAGCAGTTCTTGTGCTTTGCATTCAGAGTTTTCCTATCTTAAACCCCCTCTGTGGGGAAATAATGCTGCACAAATGGTAGTAGTGTGGCAGGTAAAGGAACAACTAGCCTTTGAAATGGTGTGTTGAAAAGAGAAGGGGTTTCCTCACTTCATCAGTATTTGTAACTTACTGAGTCTCTCTCCTAGTGATTTCTCTTTATTTTTTTGTTGTTTATGGGATTCACAACATTGCTAAAAACTTCAACAGACCCTGAATGCAGCCTGATTTAAGATCTCTGCCAGGAAAAGCAGTTTTCAGGGTGTTTTCTTTCACATCTACTAGCTAGAGAAGCACAGAATAAGATGGATCAGGCCTGGTCAAGTTTTGAGAAATATTATCCTTATTCTAAGGTTAGAAAAATATTTCCCTGCCTCAAGTTCCAACTTGTCCTTGAGTGGTCACCTTCAGATGAAGAAGCGGTTGCAATGTGGAAAAACGTTTAGTTACCATGGGATCATTAAACATAGTTTTGCTAATTGTAATTACTTATTTTTATATTGAAATTAAGAGGCACTAATTTTCTTCAGCAGGGTTTGGAGCAAACAACTGAGTTTGTTCTTACAGGGCTGCTAAAAGGTTTAGTCAACCACCTCTTAGCACTCTGCCACACACCGGCTTCCTCAAAAAAATCAAAGCAGATCTGGCTTTACATCCCAGTGAAGAAAATCCACCACTTTAATGATAGCTCTCAGGTTCCAAAGAGCTTTCACAGAAACAGACACTTACAGTCTAGAGGACAGTCTCATCAGATTTACCTCATCTTTTACCCATAAACTGTTTAAGATTCTCTTTTTATATACTCTATGATGTTGTTTCAAGGTACTTTCGAAGGGTTTGCAATGTGCCAGCACTCACAAGGAGAATATACCTGATACAGGTTTTGTGTTAGCTCCAATCTCTTCCCTTTGCTTTTATCTGCTCCCCTATTTGTCTGTTTTACAACAATTATATGGGCTACTTTAATGGTTCAGTTGTCTTTACTTTGTTTGCACTTGAACCCAGTTGCGAAGGGACCTTTTACAGACCAAGGAAAACATCTCGCCAGCTGCTGTGCCAGCCTTGCTTTTGGGGGTTGCCCCAGAGATGTTCAAGGTAACTATTGCAATTCTCCCCTTAGATTCTCCCCTTAGAGGGCTACGAAGATGATTAAAGGCCTGGAGCATCTCCCCTATGAGGAAAGGCTGAGTGACATAGGGCTGTTCAGCCTGGAGAAAAGGAGATCAAGGGGGGACCTTATTAATGTTTATAAATATCTCAAGTGTGGGACACAGGGGGACATGGCCAGCCTCTTCTCAGTGTCTGTGGGGACAGGACAAGTTGGAGCTCAGGGAGTTCCACACCAACATGGGGAAGAACTTCTTCCTGGTGAGGGTGAGGGAGCCCTGGGACAGGCTGCCCAGGGGGGTGTGGAGTCTCCTTCTCTGGAGAGATTCCAGGCCTGTCTGGACACCGACCTGTGTGACCTGTCCTAGGGACCCTGCTTTGGCAGGGGGTTGGACCCCATGGGCTCTGGGGGTCCCTTCCAACCCCTCTGATTCTGTGATCCCTGGTTTGGTTTTGCTGCCCACACACCACTAACGGTTTCCACACTACCTTGTTAAAGCTTTATTTGAGTTCAGAGAAACATTTCTCTATTAAGCTGGGCTTTTTAACATATTTTGCATGCTCACTGGCTTAAGGACTGCAGCTGGCATTAGCTTGGAAGGCAAGGATGTCAAATGTGGAAGGAGTCCTGGCCATGATTTAAATGCGTATCAGACAAGTAGAAGCAGTAAAGCATCTGGGGCATCCTAAATGGGGACATATTTAAACTGGTTTGACAGTGTTTTTCATGAGATTTTCCTTCCATTAATGTTAATGCATGCAGTGAAGATACTGTTTATTTATCCTCTTATCATGAGATAACGCATGAGTTGCCATAAGTTTTCAGTACAGTTACCATCTAGTTACCCTGAAATAACAATAACTCAAGGCCATATGCTCTTCTCCTGTGAGATAAGGTTGCATGGCGTGCAAAATACACTTAAGCAAAAAGCAGTTGGCTTGGACTGTGCCACTGAAGATCACCTTCAAGGGCAGAGCAAGGAAGCAGAAAAGGACAGACTTTATCAACAAAAAATGTGTCCTGCCTTTTCTCCAACCCAACCCAAGGAATGGTGAAAAGCCACAGAGTCATGTTTCACCCACTGCTACCAGATGAAAAAGGTCTGCAGAGCAATACAACCCAAGGGCAGCTGTGTTCTCCTGCAACTGGGAAGAGGAACTGAGGACCCTACACCTCTACTGAAACAGTACAGAATACTGGCTCGACGAGCAGGGAGTTCTCAGGAGGGAAAAAATATCTGAGGTTTAAATTGGGCAACCGGTATGAATACATAATTGTGTTATGTCATCCTGGAGATTTGGGTATTTTTGGATGTTGAATTTTTCCATCATGACTCAGGGTACACTCCTCCTTAGCTGCATGTGGATTCCCTCACAGGGCAACATTTTTAAGCCCAGATACATCATGCTTTTGTATCAGTTCCCACAACACTCAAGGTTCCTTCTTACATGGCCTCCATGTTCAAACCAACAGAACCCTGGTAAACAGTGTGGTATGAGGCACAGTCAGGATTCTCATTTGCTCTAAAATGCTCTCACAGAATTATAGAATGGTCTGGGTTGGAAAGGACCCCAAGGATCACAAAGCTCCAACCTTCTGCCACAGGCAGGGCCGCCAACCTCCAGGCCTGGAGCTACACAAGGTTGCCCAGGGCCCCATCCAACCTGGCCTTTAACCCCCCCAGGGATGGGGCACCCACCCCCTCTCTGGGCAGCCTGTTCCAGCCCCTCCCCACTCTCTCTGTAAAAAACTTCCCCCTAATATCTAATTTAACCCTTCCTTCCTTTAGCTTTAATCCATTCCCCCTTGTCCTGCCAGTCTCTACCCTTTTAACAAGCTGATTCCCCTCCTGTTTCTCTGCTCCCTTCAGGGACTGGCAGGCTGCAATGAGGGCCCCCCTGCAGCCTTCTCTTCTCCAGGCTGAACCAGCCCAGCTCCCTCAGCCTCTCTTTGTAGGGCAGGTGCTCCAGCCCTCTGATCATCTCTGTGGCTCCTCTGACCCCTCTCCAACAGTCCCACATCTTTCTTGTATTGGGGCCCCAGCTCTGGACACAGGACTCCAGCTGGGGCCTCACGAGGGCAGAGTAGAGAGGGACGATCCCCTCCATGTCCCTGCTGCCACCCCTCTTCTGATAGAAGAATTTTAAAAATCACATGCAATATTTTGCCTATTTGGGGCTGTGGTCATCACTGGGAAGCTGCTGCTTTAGTTAAGATTATTTGTACTACAGAGTGGATATTACTGACTAACTCCCAAATAACATTTCCAGAGAGAATGCAAAACCCCATGGACTTACCAAGGCAGGACAATTGGCAAGCATGTATTTCAGGGGAGTTAATAGGATGACTCACTGGATCCTTTGGTAAAAATATGAATTGTCATCTTGTTGCTGACAGACACACAAACCTCCCAGGGAAAGCTGCAAGGAAAAAAAAAACCCACAACAAAAAACCCCCAAACAATAACGTTCATTTTGAGATAAATGTTAACTACCAGTCACCTGCTGTACATAATAAATCATGCATTACAACCTGGCGGTCCTGCAGTCATCACAATAGCCTCTTAAGTTGGTAATGATAAGGTAAAAGCAGTGGAAAGGCACAGAAGTGCTCTGGGTTTCAGGTCATACTTAATCCTCTGCAAGGCTGCTAACCAACTTGCTATTTTCTCTATGGGATTTGGGATTATAATATTATTAATAGACATGCAAATCGGCAGGGGCATAGTGGAACCATATTAAAAAACCAGAACTAATAACAACTCAACAAAATTAACTATTGTGAAATGTGTAGTGGCTGCATTCCTCTCTACAGCTGGTGCAGATGACAGGAAGGTCTCATCTCACAGAATCACAGAATCACAGAATCGCAGGGGTTGGAAGGGACCTCGAGAGATCATCGGGTCCAACCCCCCTGCCAAAGCAGCTCCCCAGCTCGTATTACAAAGACAGGCATCCAGACAAGACTTGAATCTCTCCAGAGAAGGAGACTCCACCACCTCCCTGGGCAGCCTGTCCCAGGGCTCTGTCACCCTCACTGGGAAAAAGCTCCTCTGCATGTTGGTGTGGAACTCCCTGTGCTCCAGTTTACAGCCATTGCCCCAGTCCTGTCCCCACAGACCACTGAAAAGGGGCTGGCCAATTCTCCCTGCATCCCATGCCTAAGATATTTATAAACACTAACTAGGTCCCCCCTAAGTCTTCTTTTCTCGAGTCTAAACAGTCCCAGCTCACTCAGCCTGTCCTCATATGGGAGATATTCCAGGCCCCTAATCATCTTCGTAGCCCTTCATCTCCTGGCAGGCTGCGTTGTGGTTCCTTTACAGTACAGCCAGGACCCAGCCTGGTGCTGGAATCGCCATGTGCTGAATGGCCCAGTGACCCCACCAGGCAGGAATTACAACCACTCCTGTAAATAACTCTCTGCTGCCATAAAGACACTTCTTTATATTTGTTTCTCATTTCAAAGATGTGCTGAAAGATCGGTAGCCTCCCTCAGGCTTTCCTTCAGAGTCCTCCCTTCCAGTACCCCATCCTACAAAGTTCCCAAAACCTACACCAGGTTCCTCAACTCTCCTGAGTAGGGCCCTGTCCTCTGTACGATTTGATACACACGTCAACTTACTCCTTGTTGTTGAGTTGTGTTCCACAATCTCAACTTTTATGCTGGAAGTACACATGCTGGTGAGTAAAGAGAGCTTTCCAAGTATGACTTGAGTGTAAATATATGCAGGAAAAGCTGAAATAATGGCCCAAGGAGGTATGGAATGTATTAGTCATTTCATTAAGAATATTATGGATCTTTCCCCCATGCTACAGCAGTCAGATTTTTATCAGTGAATGTGCTGGGTTTACTGCTGCCAGAAGCTCAGTACTTGGTTTCCTCGCTCTGCACCCTGCTGTGCCAGGACCTGTCTGCAGCTTTCATTTGCTTCCCAGCTCATGATTGGCTACTAATTGAATGTTCCTTTACTTGCTCCCCAAATCCATGCAGTGATGGCTCATGGTTGCAGCTGGGAATACAGGGTTAAGTCTGGCAAGGGCTGAGCTCTGCTTAGCCTGAAAGTGAGAAGCCAGTTATGTCTGTGGTGGCAAGGAAAAGATGTTCTGGTCTGCTGAGAAAAAGAGTCTCAGTATGTAGAATCTGGCCTCCTGGAGGAAAAGTCAGACAAAAATATAATCAGCTACTTAAAAAAACCCCCAAACCCCAAACCATCATTTAGCCTTTTTAACAATGAACTATTGTTATTTCTTACTGTGTGAGGGTGGGAGGTTTAATGGATATATGATATCCATTAATGGATATATCATTGTGATAGAGCAGATTAACACTAGAGTAGAATTAAAGGCTTCCCCTGGTGATATTTAGGGGAAGGAAAGAGAGACCTTTATTTATTATTTTTTGTAGAAGGACACCCATTATTATATAAGATGTTCATAGAAGCAGAGGCTGAGATGGATGAAGTGCTTTGGCTGTTGGGACATTATTCTCAGTGGCTGCCTTTTACTGGCTCTGGCATTACAGGAAAAAGCACATCATTTCATTATTCTGGGCTCATGGTTTCCAGGATTTCTCTAACTGAAGTAAAAACAAAATAAAAATGACTATGTCAACAATTACCTTGTGTCTCAGAGAGGATATTTTTCTATCCCTTGGTTTAAAATGTGAATTGTGATGGTATGCACCAAGAAACCCATCTCTGGAGCCTCTGTGCATAAGGAGCAAAAGGCTGTAATGAGAACCAGCAGCATCTAGGGGATAATGCACAGCTCTGCACCTTGGGTGTCCCCCTCCAACATGCCATGTCATAAATACTGCTGGGGAGCACTTTCCCAGTCAGTCACTGCTTTTGGACATCCCCAATCCTAGATCTCACCATGAGGCGTACTGACCCTCAAACCTGGTGGGTGCCAGCATCCCCCATGGGCTTCAGTGAGCACCGAGGTTGCTTGGACACCTCATCCACTGAGCTGGAGCATTTCATGGTGATTCCCCCACATACAGGAATGAGAGCCAAGGATCCTCTCTCCTCTCCAAAGGTGCTTGCCTCCCTCTTTTATGCCTGCCAGCTTCCAAGAGCAGTGCATGATTGCTCTGCTTAGCTCCTCAGACTAATACCAAAATCTATTTACTCACTCAAGATACCAGTGACTCAATCCGAAGCTCACTTATCAAAACCTCTCATTATTATGACTAAACTGCAGCAAAAGCAGGCAAGGTAAAGAATGAAACAATCCTCCTTTTCCATCTATTAACCATCTTCATAATTATCTTTCCTCTTCAAATGCCAGAGGAAGAGGGATGAGCTATGCAGTGTGCCATTACAGTCACAATCCTGTTTTCAGGGGACAGAGGGCATTACAAAGTCAAGGTTCTCCTCAGAAACTCTCCAGAGGCTTCCACCCCTCAGCTACACTAAGGGAGACCTGGAGAGTTACAAAAGTGGTAGAACATCCTCAAGAACCTGTTTTGGGGGATGGCCTTGGTCACGAAAGCATTAGAGGACACCACCAGGTTGGCAGTGGTGTCTATTTGGAGAGGGTTCCGACACAACGCACGCAGTAAATTGAATGGATGAGGTTTTTGAGGTGGTTTTTTCCCAATCACACCCAAACCAGTTGTGCCTGGCTGGAAGCTGCATTTCGCTCGCTCAGTCAGTGCAATGGGTTTGGGTTTTTAGCCTTCTGAATGAGTAATGAGCCACTGAAGTATTGAGGGTGGATTTGGTAGTACAGGCAGTAGTACAATGGATTTGGAGAGCTTTCCTTGGGTGAGCCAGAAAGCTGAAGACAAATGCACTGCACTCCCTAAAGCCCTGTCCACATCACTCCTGCTCTGCTCTGTATGTTTTATAAAAGTCTTTGCTATTAAGCAATTATCCTGTTTCACTCCAGGAGTATTTTCTTTTCATGGCAGAAGACGTGATCTCTGGGCAGAGGCTCCAGGTTGATTTGTTAAGCAGTCCAGGATCCCTCTGAGTTAGGTTCTCTGTGACTGCTACAGCAAGTGGCGAGTTTAAATTGAGATGGGAAAGAACTTGTGTATCCTCGCCCAGGCCTGGCTGGCACCCTCCACAGCAATACGAAGATGATCAGAGGGCTGGAGCACCTCCCCTATGGAGAGAGGCTGAGGGAGCTGGGCTTGTTCAGCGTGGAGAAGAGAAGGCTGCAGGGGGGACCTCATTGCAGCCTGCCAGTCCCTGAAGGGAGCAGAGAAACAGGAGGGAATCAGCTTTTTAGAAGGGTAGACAATGGCAGGACAAGGGGGATGGGTTCAAACTAAAGGAAGGAAGGTTTAGATGAGATATTAGGGGGAAGTTTTTTACAGAGAGAGTGGTGAGGGGCTGGAACAGGTTGCCCAGAGAGGGGGTGGGTGCCCCATCCCTGGGGGTGTTCAAGGCCAGGTTGGATGGGGCCCTGGGCAACCTTGTGTAACTCCAGACCTGGAGATTGGTGGCCCTGCCTGTGGCAGGGGGGTTGGAACTCTCTGATCCTTGGGGTCCCTTCCAACCCATGCCATTCTATGATTCTATGATTCTATGTCTCACAGAAGAGATAAGAGGGCAAGCTGGGCTCCTATACAATGATTACTATGTCTTCCACCACTGGTTTTATATTATGATTGGTGTTTATAATGCTAACATGTAATTCATATTTTTATGAATTAATTTCTGTACTTATATTAAAAAGTTACTCTCTGACTATGCAATACAGCAGCAGCACTTCTTTTTCATGCTATTTATGAGTGACATTGTAAAAGTGAGGAAGACATATGAATTACTTACTAATGTCAAAGCTCTTGCTGCTCAAGAGTTTATTCTTAATTCGGTAAGAGCAAGGTTTCCCCTAGAAAATATCCTTTTGATAACTGAAGTGTTAGCTAGACTTCTGTGATACAGTAAAAACCTGCCTCATGCCACTCAAACTGCATCAGGAAAAAAGGCTTGTGGCTGCAGCACCCAGGTACTGCTCCACGCTGGTGGTGAAGGCAGCATGACATGTCTCTGTTGACATTCTCACTACAACACAGAGAGAAGATAAAGCGATGGTAAAGCAAAGAGCAAGGCTAAGGCCCTGCAGCAGAGCCCTGTGTATTCGTGACTTTCCCATCACTATCAATAATGCATAGCGACCATCACGCGGGCGACGACACCAGCTCTTGAGTCAGGCTCTCTATCACCAACTGTGAGGAAACATCCAACGTGACACTGGATGTCAAGAAGACAGGACCTGCTAGATAAGCAGAGATGCAGCAGAAAGGGTAATGGAGAAGAAAATCAGCTGATGTTGACATAAAGTGACATCTGCTGTACCAGTTTGTAGCGTTCTATGGAGGGAAACCATTCCTCTGTTAATATGTACCCAATGAAACAGTTTTTAGGGAAAACAAAGTATCTTAGCTAGGGAAAAAAAAAGAGCAGAAAATGCTGTTTTGTCCATGACCTATTCTACAACACAAAGAAGCCATGTCCAATATTATGCTCAAATTTTACAGCTACCTATGTTCTCCCTTATGTACTGCACTCTAATTCTGCATGGCAGTAGACAATAGGTACACTGCAGATTCCCTGTGGTTATCTCTGATTCTGTACTGGTGCTTTGAATAATTTTTGCATGAAGATCATGGTGGCAAAGGGGGAAAGCCAGACCATAACTGTCGAAAGATTGTTTTTTGGGTTTTTTTAATGTTTGAATCCCAATAGCACAAATTCAGTTCTCACACCAGAAATCACTCAGGTGTGAGAGCAGAACTGGCCCAGTATGTGCATGGCTGAGCATTTGCCTTTGGAAAGAGAAATCCTGAGCTCACTTCTGCTCTGTGTGGTCCTGCTGAGCCATCCCTCACTCCATGCTACCTATAGGTTGATGGTGAAATGTGACTTGGAGTTTGCCTACAAATCTTGTAACTGTTCCTTGAGCTTCATCCATTAAAAACAGTGGGACTTAAACACAGACATATGGAACATATACAGGACATGTGAGACATATATATGTCTTAAATCCGTAAGACAAATTCCATCCCCACATGCGGATGACTCTCAAACCACTGGGAACTCAACAGACACTGTCAATACCCTCAGGGTGACCCACCAAGGGCTGCTCAACAGTAATGGAAGAGGCAAAGCAGAGAACAAGCTAGCAACATTTCCCCTCTTGCTACGGGCCAAACACAGAGCGAAGCTGTCCTGGAGGTGGGGAGCCCCAATTCCCACCCAGGAGCCCCAAATCACAGCCAGGAGCCCCAGGGCTGCAGCTGAGGATCTGCAGCTCTGATCACCAGAGCCCAGAACTAGGAAGGCCAGGAAACCAATCAAGATTACGAGCATTTTGAAAACAGGGGTAGATTTTCATTCCTTTGAGCAGCAGTAATGAATGAATTTCCACTGCCAGCCTAAACACTGCTCAATTTACTCCCCAAAATTACTCAATCTCAATGTGATTCCAATGTGATCATTTGAGGAACTCAGTCCACTCCTCTCTCCCTGATTTATAGTGGATTCATAAATAATTGGACTCTACTGCTCCAGCAGTTACTTCTGAACTTGAGCAGCTGTTGATGCTCTCTCTGGGGCAGGGATTTAAGTTCAGGCCTTTGCTCACAAGGGTCGACATCAGATGTCTCTCCTTAGGGCAGCTGAATGGTTACAAAGCACACAGCCCTTACCACAGCGCTGTATGTCTGATGCCTAATGAGGCAACGGAACTAAATTTACTGTAAAGTTATGCCTCAAATGCATAGCAGGGCAGGGACAGTGTGCAAGCAACGCTGCCACGAGGTTAAAGGTCTGCAGCAACTGCAAATCAAAGGAATCATCACTGTTCTCTTTAAACTAAGCTGTGGGAACGCGAGAGGGCTAGGCTCGAAAGGTGCTGTTCTCCCTTCCACACATCACACACCTACTCCTCAATCCTGGATGCTGCAGCCACAGCAGATGGGAGGAGGAAAGGACCAGGGAATCGCTCAAACATTTGTGAATGGATCATACACGAGGCACAAGTTTAAGGAGGATTCAAGAGCATAAAATGTGGGAGGCCCCTGCTCTCGATTCGCTTTCATTTATAATGCATTCCTTGGCCTTTTAACAGGATTTCACATCACTATTCATACCTACTTTGTTGCTTTTTATGGGAAGCATGCACAAACTATTACTGTTAATGCAGCACGCGGCAGACAATGCGTACGCCTGTGCAGCCAACCACGCTCTTTGTGATGGAGTAATAAATACGGCTAAAGATTTGCAGGGGCTTAACGGATGTACCAAAGAGACGTGCTTGTGGATGGGAGAAGGCAGAGAGCACAGGAGAGGGATTTCCTGGCTGGGAAGACAGGGAATACTGGCCCTGAGTTGCCAGAAACCAGTTTTGCTTTGCACGCCAGGCATACTTATTTGAAAAGCATTTCCAAAAGGTTGAAGGCAGAGACTCGCAGCTCAGCTGGTCGCCTGTCACCTCCAGGCTCTGACCTCCCCGGGGACCACAACTGGCCCTTCCTGAGCACTGAGAAAAGGCCTGAGACGCTGGGGCTACCCTGTGCTATCTCCGGGGGATGAAACAGCTTCCAGCATGGAATCAGGCAGCAAGCAGCGAGTGCTGTGCTGCTGCCACAGCTTCTATTCACATAGTGAGGAAGGTTTTGCTCAAAATTCAAGTTTTCAGGATACATGCAAAGGATCACCCGTAGTAAGACGGAGCTCACGTGCAGTGAGAACCTCCCCCCACCCCAGCACTGCTGAACTGCTCCTTGTACAAGTTGACAAAGTTTTTAGGGAAAACACCTCACAAGGAGGGGCAGAAGGCCGACCCTGAGGCAGGTTCCACAAAGTTTTGTAACTGGGACCAACGGCCTCCAGCGGCTCGGGAAGGGACGAGGCTGCCCGGCACCCACTCCAGACCACCTCGTCCTTCCAGTTCCCAGCCATTCGGGCTTGGGCCGCCCCGCAGATCCCCGCCGAGCACCGGCCCTCTCTGCCCGCTGAGCTTCTCCCGCCGCCCCGCTTCCCCCCCTCCCCG
>VZTU01026623.1:21255-38390 GCA_013400835.1 Zapornia atra
CGCCCGCCCGCGCTCCCGCCCGCCGCCTCACGGGGGAGGCCGCGCGCCGCCGCCTCAGGCCGCCTCTCCTCGGGGAGACCCCCTCAACCCTCCGGCCCAGGCCCCGCGGCCGCCCCGGCGGAGCGCCGTCTTCAGACCTTCCCCGCTGCTTCGAGGCCTCCTCCAGCCCTGCGGGACGTTGCCGCGGACGGTGAGGCTCAGCGCGGGCGGGGAAGGCCGGAGGAGCGGGCCGGCGGTACTTAACGGATTCCCGCGGGCGGCTCCGCGCGGGTGGGGTCCCATCGCCCTTACAAACGGCTCTTCCCTACCACGACCGAGCAGGGTGCGGAGCCCTGAGGCAGGGACGCCACGGCCACCGGCCTTGGCCCTTCTCCACCTCCACACACCGCCCCCCTCGCCCTTCTATCCCCCTTGGTGGGACGAGAACACGGGGCAGTCCCGGTTGGGCCTCCGAGATCTGGGGAAGGAAGGCTCTGTTCCCTCGGGGGCAGACAGTTTCTTCCCCCGGTGACCCATTTCTCAGCTCATTAACCCCGAGAAATGTCAGGACAAAAGTAGTTTGGTTTCCAGATCCTTCCTGGGTGAAAAGCAGGAGGGTTTGGCCTCCTTATGTGTATTGCTGGTGCACCAGGGAGGCTCAGCCCAGGCCAGACCCTCGCCTGCTTGTACGCTGGAGGCAGACATACACAAATACACTCTGTGTACTTACGTACACACAGCATGAGGACATAAAAGTTGCCAAGGGAAGCTTAGCAAGGACATGTGACGTGTCGGGGATGCAGATCTTGAAATTAAGGTGATTGAGCATGAGCACCCGCAGTTGGGCCTCTCCATCCCCCCAGTTCTGCCTTACCTGCAGCACCCACCCCCGGCAGCGCAGAGTCACCAGGCTGCTGCAGCTTCACCTGCTGGGCTGGGATCCCCCTCCACTGCGGCTTTGCATGGACACGGTTCCCCTACACACATTCTGTATGCGCCTTTATGTGCTGTTACGTGATGTTACTGAGTGGGTTCTACTTTTCAATGGCAGGTGTAGAAAGCCAGCCTCCCAACTGTGGGCTTCTGACATTTATTATCATCGATTGATTACTGAACTGGAATAAACCCTGCATGTGATGAGGTCATGGCATTTGTGCCTTTTTTTGGTCATTTCCATTAGCCTAACACTAAATACCTTGTGTTTGCTGTTGTACAGTATCTAAGGTTGCTTTTTACCACTACAGAGAACTAAAGTGAGAGATAATTTACTGTTCTGAGAAACTGTGCCGAATGGGTAAGCCATTTTGGAAAAAAAAGTGTAGATTTAGTACTGTGGTGACTCATAACAGTGAGCAAACCTTGGCATAAAAAGGTGTACCAAGCTGCATTTTATCATGGGAAAATATATATAATAACCTTAAAAAGCAGTGTCTGTGCTTTAATTTACAGCACCCAGATACTTCTCAGCTGGCTCTTGGGTATTACACCAAAGCGAGATTTTCACCTTTTATCTCAGAGGAATCTGCAGCCATGAACCAAGGCTTTGTTAGACATAAAAATCCCCAAGCCAGCTGTTATTCTTTAGCGCCCTGAAAAACATCCTCAATGTCTCTTTCCTCTTGAGAACAGTTTTATGACTCCGGTGATAAAGCAATTGCAGCAATTACAAAGTGCTTGGTAATTAAAGAATCCCACTCATGAACCAATTTCATTTCATATTGTAGACACCAAGTTAGTTTTTATTCCCAATTGTCAAAAGTATTTATACTAAAACAAGTTGATACGAGTATGTTTTTAAATTATTTGTTATTTATCACTTATTATCATATTGGTTTCTATTCCTAGCTGTCAAAATACATTTTAAAAAGGTGATGAGACTTTTGTAATTTCCTAAACCCCGGATAAACTCCAAACACAAACTGGTCCCCAGGAACAACAACTGTATTTTCCAGTTGCCTGGTTCTGGGCCAGCACAGCCAAGGCAGAGGCCAGTGGCCCTGAACAAGCACCACGCTGTGGGGGAGAGGAACCCGAGTGTGTGCAGGCTCAGCCTCTGCTGGGATGAAGCCCACAGCTCTGCCCAACCACTGTATGCACCTATTGAGTGATTAATTGGGCAAATTAATTAGCTAATGGTCGTACTGTGCTTTGGAAACAGTGAATTACTGAGTCAAAGCTACATATCTTCCTTTTTTTCTCACTATCACTAGGTAGTTGGCAGCACCGTGGCATGGCAGGGTGAGGCAGTAGTGTTCAATACAGGGAGAAGAGCTGTGTTCAATGCCTGATAAACCCCTTTTAACGCCTGGGCTGGATTTTCTTGGAATTGTGCCTTTCCCTCTTTGCACATTTTTGGGGAGGAGGATGTAAATCTGCCATCGTGATGTCACCAGGCTGCTGTGAATGGCCACAGGCAGGCAGGCCAGGGACGTGATCCCAAGGGCTGACAGCAGTATATTACTGTTCAAGGAGTCGTGAAGAGGCAGGAGGCTGAATGAAGGGGAAGGACATCAACACGATGACATCCTGGGGACACTGAAGTGGCTGGGACTTCTGCTTCTGAGTTCAGTAAAGCTGGGATTTCACCCAGAGCACATTGTTTGTTTCAGAAATGAGGATTTTAACAGTAACCCCTGAGGCAAGGTCTCCTCTGCTGATGCCACGTACAAGAAACGCTCTCTAAAGCCTGGACCCCTGCTGCCTCCTCCTGTTTTGGCCCTAATTCAGGAAAGCACTTAACATATACATAAATACATTTCTCATCAGCAAAGCTTTTGAGCAAACACCTGGTTTAAAGATTCACTTTATCTCTAATTCATTGGTTAAGAAGTAAGGTATTACTCAATGGGAGTAAGAAGTGAGGTAATCTAGCTGTAAATCCTTATCATTTATATCATTTATAACGAGCATGGCCAGTTTTTCAGAGAGGCCTGGAACTGTGCCCCATATCAGCTTTTATGAATGCAAAGCTCAAGGTCCATAGCATGCAGTGGATAACTTAACACAAGGTCATGTTTTGCTGGAATAACAGCCCCTAAATCCTCAGTTACGACGACGGGGTCCAGCCCTCCTTTCAGATTTTATCAAATTTCATAGGGATTTTGATGTGCAGAACAAGTTCAAACTGTGCGAGCAATAAAAGCAGCTGCAAAATGCTGAAGATTGAAACTGTAAAGGTCAGATCCTGATCTACACTTCCCCAACTCTCACATGTATTTAGGTCTGAGATACCCTGCACATTTAGCTCTCTGCTCTGCAGCTCAGCGAGGTGGAAGAAATTCATTTTTACCTTAGGAAAATTCCATCACAGGCCTACATTTCCCATCTGAAACTCCAGAATTTCATGTCATGAATGATGCATATTCTGTCTCAGAGGAAATCATCTGAGAAAAAAAATAAAAATCCCCCATGGCCTTAATTTTCAGCACATGCTTCTGAGGGGGAGAGTGCACTTTCCAGGTTAAGTAGGCATTCGCTTTTGCCCCCCACACACAGAAAGAGAGATATAACTGTAAGGATTTTTCCTTCCCATCCTGCCAGGGTGAAGCCAGCAGATTGCACACATGACTGTCAGAACACTGTAAGCTCTTCCTCTCATCACCAGGCACCTTGCATTGAGTGCTCAGCCAGATTCCAGAGGGAATTCATACTGTCTCTGCCAGTTTTTTTCACTTTCAGAGAGTCACAGAATCACAGGGGTTGGAAGGGACCTCCAGAGATCATCAGGTCCAACCCCCTGCCAAAGCAGGGTCCCTAGGACAGGTCGCACAGGTTGGTGTCCAGAGGGGCTGGAATCTCTCCAGAGAAGGAGACTCCAGACCCCCCTGGGCAGCCCATCCCAGGGCTCCCTCACCATCACCAGGAAGAAGTTCTTCCCCAGATTGGTGGGGAAATCCCCGTGCTCCAACTTGAGGTCATTGCTCCTTGTCCTGTCCCCACAGCCCACTGAGAAGAGGCTGGCCATGTCCCCCTGTGTCCCTCACTTGAGATATTTATAAACATTAGTAAGATCCCCTCTTAGCTTTCTTTTCTCCAGGCTGAACAGCCCCAGCTCACTCACCCTTTCCTCACAGGGGAGATGCTCCAGTCCTTTAATCATCTCCGTAGCCTCCTCTGGACTCTCTCCAGGAGATGCCTGTCTTTTTTATACCGGGGAGCCCAGAACTGGACACAACACTCCAGGTGGGGCCTGACCAGGGCAGAGCAGAGGGGGAGGATCACCTCCTTTGACCTGCTGGCAACGCTCCTTTTCATGCCCCCCAGGATCCCATTGGCCCTCTTACCCACCAGGGCACACTGCTGGCTAATGGCCACCCTGTCATCCACTTCAGTAGCCAGAGATGGATAATGGGATCTTACCAAGTAAAGTCCTGAGAACTACTTGGTGTGCAGATTTCTCGTAAAGAAAGTGGGAAGGGGGAAGTCCATGGAGGTCAGAGTTTTTATAGCTCCTGCTACCTTTTATGAAATTTTACTCTTAAATGTGAAGAGACTTGTTAAGTTTATTTATTACCTGAACCTAGAAGTGGAGGATGCTTTCATTCTTCCTAAAAGGTCTCTGCCATTGGTGCTCAGAATGAAAATGAATGAAAACAACCAAAAACTTGAGATTAGTCAGAATTAGCTCTTTCCCTGTACTGATGCTCGAGCTGTCGTCTGTATGAAATAATTTCTTAACCTTTGGCCAGAGAGGAAAAAAGTTTAAAAGTGCAAAATTAACTATAAAACTGACCATTCAAACATTTCCTTGGGAAATCTCTTTAAATGTTGATGTCATTTTCTACAGTAACTACTCAATTTGTCCTAGCTCCTTTAACTGGGAAACTAGGAAGGCACCTCCAGAACACTAAAGAGGTGCAGGTTTGCTGATGTGATGATAGACACACTGTGTGACATGTTGAGGGGGTCCAGTGTGTGCAAGGTCTCATGTGAGAAGGGTGTGAAGAAGACCCTGCTTCAAGATGAATGAGCAATCTGAGGAGGGAGTTGTCTTTCTACTCCTCAATTTGGGTGCAGATCCTTGGACATTCAGCAAACGGGGCTCCAGCTGTCAGGCTTTGAGGAAGTTCACGTAAGCACAGAATTTAAATGGAGATATATTAGTTCAACAGGTGAGAACCTGCAGAAAATCCACTTGGTGTCATAACTATGTAATGGAGTGAAGAAGAGGCTTCTAATTCAAGACACAGAGTGGTCAATGTCAGTTTATTGGGAAGCCAAGGGAAACAGGAGAAGATGTGGCCTCATAAATCTGGTTATACTTCCAAAAATATACCACAGGAACATTAGATGCCACTGGGAACACACATAGTAGAACTAAGTGCTCAGCAAAGCACGCTAACCTAATTTCATCATTACATGAAAGGAGAAAACCCTGACTCACATTCTATGAAAACTGTTATGGTGAATCAGCAAATTACTTCTGTTTATCTCCTCCAACGTCAGCACACTGCAGTCTGGAGCAACTTGAACTAATCTTAGGGCACATGTAAATAGAACATATTCAGAGCAGCTCAAGCTGGGCTGAATGGAAACAAGCAGAAATTCGTCACCGACGGATAGCTGGGATGCTCAGAAAAATGCTGTTTCCTGGCTGCCCTGTCAGAAGGAAAGATAAGTTCTATGTCTGCCTTTGACCTCTGATTCCTTTACCAGAGCCCAAATAAAAGTGTTTACACTTAAGAAATGTGTGGCCATTACAACCAGCTCTCCCCGCACGGGAGATGCAGGTGGGTTTATATAAATGCCCATTTATACACATCCCTGTGGTGGCAGCAAGAAAATCAAACTGCACAGAAATGTATAACCTGATCTGGCTTGTTTAGCCACTAATCCAATCTTCTCTCCTAGTAAAGCTCAAATAATTTGATTGTGTGTGTAGGGCATTCTGGAGCACCTGAGGGATGAGAATGAAATCCTGCCTAAATACTGTAGAGAAGCTACTGAAATGCCTCCCTGCATCAGTACTGTATCTACGTCATGAAATTTCTGCTGGTTGCCCCTCAAACCCAGGTGACCTCCTGCTGAAGGGCTTTTCCAGCCATCCTGGAACCCCTGGGAGGGCCACGTGAAGCACAGCAGCACTACATCCCTCCATATGGGCTGCTCCCACACTTGGGGACCGTTCTGTCACCTGGACCATGTGCTTCAGCTACCCCTGGAAGCAGGAAACATCCCCAAATGTGGTCACACCTGGCTGTACATCTTGCTGTAGTTTGCTTGTGCGCTCCACTTCTCAGTGCTGTTGTAACAGCATCAACTGGCTGTAAATTCACATTATCTGCTGAAATATTTCTCCTGGGAAAAACAGATCCTTGGGCCTCCCAGGATGTCATGCTGCCTCAGCCTTTGTCTGTCCTCTAGCACAACGATTCGGAGCAAAACTTAAGGCCTCAGCAAAATGCCTCAAGGACCATGACTTCTAAAGCACAGACGGTGACTTCACAGGACCTCTGGGCTCAGGACTCTGGAGTCAATCAGCCTCTTAAACTTCTCTTTCTACAAGAGGGACAGAGGAGGAGAACAGGATACAGTCCCCAAAGGTGAAGAGGCAGCAGTAAGAAACAAGCAGGGAGCAAAGGAAGGCATACAGAGGAATTTGGTGGGTGATGGTAGGGAAGGAGGCATTGTGGGTTTAGAAGATGACTTGGAGTGAGATCTGCTCCCATCTGAGTAACAGACATCCCAACTGCTGCTTCCTATGGGAATGAAGAAGGTTCAAGCCAGCCCTTCCCAGCTTTCCCCACAGGCAGCACAGGAGCTGAGCCCAGCCCCAGAGCAGGCACCATGGGTGAGGATGACACGAGTGCCTGTGATGGAGCAGGCGGTCAATGGGAGGTGACAGGTATGCAGCTGGGCTGCACGCTCTGACTTCAGAGCCTGACGCTCTGACGCACGCTCTGACGCCAGCAGCGCATGAGTCACCCGGGGTAGACAGGAACGACATTAGTAGTTTCCACATTTCCAAAGCTTAGATCAGATTTCATGGTGGGTTGCACAGAGAAATGGCAGAGTGAAGCAGCAAGGCTGCTCAGTGGCATTCATGTGCTACAAAGAACCATCCCTTGGCCTTTGTGTGAACAGAGCTATATTGGAGCTTGATAGTATTGTTGTTTGCTGTGTTGTACAATACTGCAGCTACCAAAGAGAATGACAAGTACAGCACAAAAGTGATTCCTTTTGAGATGAAACCATTCTGACAAATTCTGTACAGAGTAGAGATTCTGTTTGATCATCTTTGGGAAAATGAGTTTTAAATACTTAGTGAAGCACAGGCAGGCCTGGGAGCTAAACCCTCTTATTCCCCAGAGCTAGAGAGCTGTCACTGGGGTGGTCTGCTGTGGGCTGGTAGCTTCTGCTGAGTGTATGGGATTGAGGATCCTATCTGCCCCATCCTACTGTTCTGCTGGGGAAGCTGGAGGACAAGGTGAGGCTCTTCTGGGTTCCCATTGGCTTTTCCCTGCTGCAGTTGATCAGGAAATGAAAGAAAGGGTCTTCTCCTCACAAAACGAATGTACACAACAAAGCTCTTCCTCAGTCACATATCTGTCTCCTCCTTGAAC
Organism: Zapornia atra; assembly: GCA_013400835.1. Classification (NCBI taxonomy): domain Eukaryota; kingdom Metazoa; phylum Chordata; class Aves; order Gruiformes; family Rallidae; genus Zapornia; species Zapornia atra. The sequence goes on from VZTU01026623.1 coordinate 28,797, forward strand.
ATGAGAGGACTGGGGCACTCAGGGGACCTCTTGCACCATGACCAGCCCCTACATAACCCCTTGGAGAGCTCTCTCCTGGGCAGTTTGGGTCTTGTAAAGGTGTTAACTCACACACTGGAGCAGCAGGGAAAAGCCTGAGCTAACTCCAGCTCAACAGGGCACTGCGGGATGGGGCAGCTGTGGCACAAGTCAGACTGTGCTGTTTTCCTCCCTCGCCCTCTCTGGTCTTTTCCCAAACCACGAGGTGCCTAAGCAGGGCTTCCTGCTCACCAAGGCCTCCAAAGAGAAACCAATGCATTGTGCTGTGCAGAAATGAGACAGAGATCTGTTACGTTTGCAGGCAGGGTCCATAGCTCTTTCCTTGCAGGCTGCAGCCTGTTGCAGTGAAGCAGACAGGGCTGTGAAACAGGTTTATTGCTTCACCAGCAAGAAAGGACCCAACTATCAAAATTTAAAGATTTTAAATGTCCAGATGCTCTATCCTTCCACTGTAAGAATTCCTGCATGATTTCTGAGACTGATCACACAGCAGTTGCTTTGTGGGGAGCTGGTGGGTTGTTTGGAGATGCCTTTGTTTGATTTATCTGTAAAGATTCATGCCTTCCCTCGATCCCCATGGGTGGCTGTCTGTGCATTAACAGAAACCTGCAGCTCCCTTTGATAAAAGCAGAAAGATTGGACAAAGAGGCTGGGACAGGACTCTGGGATCAGTAGCAAAACACTTAAGCAAGACTGCTTATTTCTAATGGAAACAGCTGATCATAATGATGAAGCTATCATGTCATCTGTAGGGTATTTTAGGAGGTGCTGCCACAAGCAGGGGTGACCTGGGGTGTTTGGTTAAGCAGAGGTTGCGTGAAGCATCGTTGACCGGTCAGAACTGTGATACCACCATGTGCTCTGAGGAGCTCCTGAGCAATATATTGTGTTCTGGTGGATGCCACGGGTGTATCTGATCATCTGTTCTCATATTGCTTTCAGGTCCATGTTTTCAGAACCCCCTGAGAAAAAAACAGACTCCTTTGGAAGAAAATTACTTTGAGCAAAGGAGCTGGAGGTAGGTGATGTGAGCAGCATCATGTGAGATACCTGCTTCACTTCTCAAAATAGCAGTTTTAGGAGCTCAGAGAGTCCAAACAACTTCCCAAAGCTCAAGAGGCACTGTTGTAACACAAGCTTTCTAATAATACAACAACATAATCCTCGGGCCACTGAGAAACGGTGTGACAGTGTTTTCTTAGTTACACTGGCTTGTTGAGAGCTTGTGCTGGAGGGCACCTACCTTGCTAAATCCCTTCTTGTATCTGCCTCACCAACTGCAGCCACATAACGACACTGAGCAGTTCCCCAGAGAAGGGAAAGCTGTCATCTGTTGAATGCAGTTTGGTACCTTTTGGGACAGGCTTCCAGCTAGAAAGCAGGTGACCAACAGAAAATGCTCCATAGAAAGCTGGAGCCCACAGAGTATTGGTTAGGAATCAAGTGAAATTAAGGTTTTAAAAGCTGTTCTTCAAAAACTAGTAGTAAACACCATCTGGTGCATAACTTTATATATAAAAATAAACTTGGTGGTTTATTATTACCACCAGATATTGGTTTTTACCTGTAGAACAAGCAGACATAAAAGAGAATCCAAAGAGGATGCTTAAGAGAATCCAGAAGAGTCCAGATGAATTGCTGATGCTATGTTATCACAGATCTGCCAAGTGAGGTCTTGGGATGTCTGCCTTGGGCACAGTTAGGCAGCTCTGGCAATGCTTGAAACCACTCAGCGTCTGACTGTGCAGGAAGGAACCAGTAACACCAGTTGCACTGACATTGTCAAAGGGCACTTTGGTTTTCTCATATGGGGATTTTCTTCCATAAACAAGATGGCACTGACAGGGGGCTCTGAGGTTTTGCAGTCACAAGGAGCTCAGGAAATCACTACCCCCAGAAGGGTCTTCAGATCTTCTCCCAGTCTACCCGCTGCTCTGTAAATCCCACTTCTGCTACAAAAACTATGCCTTCTTTTTTAAGGCAACCAACTGTAGCTGGTTCAAACTTGATTTAAGAAATAGATTATTCTTTTTAAATAATATTAAATATTAAATATATTTTTTTTTCCCCCGAGCAAATACTTAGATTAAAAATTACTGAAGCTTAAAAAAACTGGGGCCAATTTAGCCTGCCTAGCTTTACAGTGTCATTCCCCTTGCAGAGGAGACAGCTAGATGGGAAAACATCCCATCACTAAAGGCACAAAAGTGCCTTTATCACTTTTATTTCTTTCTGCTACATGTAGACTTCAAACACAATGCGAGTCAAACCCTGGTGTTGCTTTTACTTGGCACCTGGTAAGAAAACTGCATTTTAATTACAACAGTGTTCTCCACAGCACTGAAGTTCTCAGTAGCGTTGATGTCACCCCTAGATTTACTTCTTCTAGCGTTCTATCCCCCAAATTTCTTTTGAGCATTTACTTTCTTGTGTGCATCACGTGTGACTGACCTTAGGAAGGACTAAGGGTAGAGATCAATTACTGTGATTAAAATCGATCCTCACTGCAACGCAGTCCTGGCGTCATGGCTGACAAGCCCACGCACAGGAGCTCATTTGGCTTGGTCTCACAACCATTGCACACAGTGAGAATCCCATTGAGTAGATTTATTACTGTGTCACAATTACAGTATTTGATCATCAGGAGAATAAAGAGCAAGCTGTGTTTATGGACTTTACACCGAGCAGTGAAGTTGTATTTGGTTTTTGAAAGCATTTTAGAAATGAGCCATTTCTAAAGTGGATGTTTAGGGGTTTTACCCAGTATGAGACCTCAGCGACCATGAAAATAAAATGTACCATTGTTTCTTCTTAGAGAGCAGGAAGACTACTGGAACAGGCTGCCCAGGGGGGTGTGGAGTCTCCTTCTTTGGAGATATTCCAGCCCCGTCTGGACCCCAACCTGTGCGACCTGTCCTAGGGAGCCTGCTTTGGCAGGGGGTTGGACACGATGAGCTCTGGAGGTCCCTTCCAACCCCTACAATTCTGTGATTCTGTGACTAACACCCATTTCTGCAGGCTTAGCTGAAAGGCACTAAACAGGGCTAAGTGTCCCTCACGCTTTGCATTAACGAGCAAAGTCATCTAACCTGGGACAACGACTGTACTGGTCATATCATAGAATTCACAACTCAGGAAAAGCTAAGGAAAAATAAATGTTTGCTGCATCAAAGAAGAGATGGAGATTGTGTAGGAGGGATGGTGAGGGGAGGAAGCAGGAGGTAGGCTTTAAATTGCTTCCTTTGGAAGAGGTTTGAGGAGTGAGGGTTGGTAACTCAGAGTACAAAATGGCTGGGGCTCTAAAATGGCAATCTTAAGAACACAAATGAAAGAGCAGGAGGAAAGCATCCAGAAAGAGTGGCCATGCAGGTGGTTCCAGCCAAATGAGGAGTAGGCAGTCAGTACCAGAAATCTATGTTTTGTTTGAATTAAAGTAAACCAATTGTTAAAAAAATGTATTGGCTGGAAAAAGACAATAACTGCATCTTCATCTTTCAAAACCACAGGGCACAGCAAACTCCTCCACATTTTACAGGGGCAGAAAGTCTGCATCTATAGTTCAGAGATTAGTCAACAGCTTTATTCATTTCAAAGAGGAGGTTATTCAGCTGCCAAATAAGTGACTCAAGTGTCCAAATTCTCATTGTTCCTTTTTCCTAGATGAGGTTGAACAGTCCTATCACTGAGTTACCGTAAGCGATGTCTCATTCTGCCCCCAAACTACAGCTGCTGGCCAGCCGAGGAGCTAAAATGGAGCTGAACTGGAAGAGCCCAAAGGCGACACAGCTGCAGAGCACAGGTATTGCTGGCATCAGGGATGAATGCTGTGGAGGGGACAGCTGGGAAGCTACAAGTCATCTTGCAGGAGTCTGCAGTGCAAGCTGGCTGTGCCAGGGCAGTAAATTGAAAGCAATAAGATAACTAAAGGAGTTCGTATTCACTGGATCTTTCAAGGAAGACCAGGCATTTAAAGCATATTTGTTACTTCCAGTTCCCTTCCAACCTTTTGATCTGGCAAAGTAGCACCACACTGCTCTCATTTGGAGACAGAGTTCTTCCTGTCCTCTAAGCAGTGGGCTTTGCTTGGATCTCCAAGTAATTTAAAAAAGAAAACAAAACACCACCTTAAATAGTTAAGAAATTCAGGAGCAAATTCTCAACTCCAGTTTTTGTGCCCACAGAAGTTGTCCTGTTTCTCCTGGGGGACAACATATCTGTCAGAGCAGACAGAAATTGGATGGGGTCGATGAAGTAGCAGCTGCTAACAAGAACTGGGGGAAGAAATCCCCCTGTCTTCATAGGCAATGAAGAGTTGTGCTCCCCTCACACCAATCCCTGCGCTTGGACCTTTAAAGCATAGAACCAAAATAGTTCAAACTCTGTCTCTTCCATGGGCAGTTCCTGTGGGAGTGTCCAGGAGGGATGGAGACCAGAACTATCCTCATGCTCTGGCACAGCACTGTGTGTATTGGCATTTTAAGAAGTCTCAGTTGATGGAATTTACCCCGCAATATTTATTCCCTTCTCTGTGAAATAGAGATGAATAGATGATGCTTCCAAATGAAAGCATGCAGAGACTATGCAATTTATATATTTTCATGTACTTTCAGTATGTTATTGGCATGAAAATGTTTACAAACATATAAAATACGTGTTTCCCTGCAGTCTTTACATCCCTGTATGCAGCATCTCAGTATGTCCATACATCTGCACCCACAGCAGACAAGATACTTAACTCAGGTTGCTGAAGTGCTGGGTAATGTGTCTCTTCCAAATTTCTTTCCATTTTTTAGTCCTGAAAATTCATACTGACATATGTCAGTAAAAAAACCCAAAACTTTATTTCCCTGGTAATGCTGCTTCTCTCTTAATCACTGCAATGCTGATAGGATTTGATAATAAACAGGTCAATAATCCTTAAAATCTGCTCTGCAGTTTAATCTCCTTAAAAGCAGCAGGACTCTGTAGAGAACAAGCCACACCATCTGCAGGTAAGTTCAAACATAATAACTGGATGAAGGAGTGGAGACCACCTAAAGCGTTCACTTTGGCAGTTAAATCCTGTACTCCAGCATAACTACACTTCAACAACGTGGTGCTTGGGGTGAAATCCATCTCCCACTGAGCCAACAGAAATCCTGCCCTTCCCAGGCTGCGTACTGACATTGAGCTGACCAAGTAATTGCACAGCAATAAAAGCTATTTTTCTTGTGACACACAGCCACAACCACAACGTTGCCATGGCAATGCTTGCTCTTCGTTGGCAATATTTCATTTACAATCCTCCTGCCATTGAAAGGTGGGGGTTTGTTCCAAAAAATTGAATAAATGATAGTGTGAGTCAAAACCCCAATGGACTACTTTCTATTTTCTATTTTCTACAGCTACTATTTTAAAATTAGGAAGTAGTAATTTGCAATTTTTTTCTAGGTGTTATAGCTGGTTAAGCTTATTCTTCAAGCTGTTCACCTGACCAGCCCTGTGAACTTTGGGATGGTACACTGCACTTGGCCAAACACTCAGCCTTTAGACAACGTCTTCTCTAGTAGTGGTGTCATCATACTAACTTGGATCTGTGAGGATTTCATAGTTCAATTCCATCTTTCTACACGTGCTCTGGTTCTTTAATAAGGGGAACGACTGATAAGAGTTGGAGGAGCACCTAGCGATGAAGTCAGAGGGATCAGAGTGATTTCTTGGGGGCATCCATAAAGTGTTCTCCTTGCTGCTCTTGTTTTTCCCTCTAACGCCCATGCAGGATGTCAGACAAAGGATACAAAGTAGTGTCCAAGCACCTCTGCTGCTGGGAATGACGCAGGAGAAAAGCAGTTGCCACACGTTGGTTTGTAACCGCTCAGCTTTGCAGGAGGTTTGTGCCCTTGAGAAAATGGGGAAGACAGAGAGGAGCCCATCGCCAGGAGGATGTTTCTTCAGCAGTCAAAAGGGAAGAGGGATTTAAGATGGAATTGGCTGTTAGCTCACGACCTGAGCAGCACTGCGGAGCCTGTAGCCTAGCTGGCTCCCTCCTGTGTCAGCTGCATGAATCTGATTTATGCTTCTCTCAGGTTTGATTGAGGTAAAGCAGCACACGCTCCTATCTCAGAGCAGTTTTTGCTGCTTTGTTCTCTAACGTTGTTGTGGATAATTAGGTCAGTTTTACTTGTCTTTGACATCACTGAAATGAATCATTTTTTTCAAAGTAGATGATCACTCTAATAGTTCCTATATAGCGTTGCTGCCACCTCCGAATCATGTCCTAATTAATGAGTTCCAGTAATACTATAGGAAAAAAGAGTGTGGATATTCAATGATCGAGCATCTGTTTCTGACCCTGGAAAACCTTATTTATTTAAGTAACTATTACTCACCAGAATTACTGTGCAAGCTTCCAGGAGGTTGATTTCAGTAGGACTGTTCATGCAGGAGCAGTTCTGCTCACAGTTCTCTATTAAATACATTAAATCTCTGCTCCATCTCTCCACAGATTTGGTTTTAAAACCTCAGGCAATAGTACTTGCTTCTGTGAGCTAGTGATATTAAGAATTATCTACCACCATGGAGCCAATCCAGAAAATCAGATACAATAATTGCATCTTTTCCCATCATCCCGAAAAGGTACTTTACATAGAAGTCTCCCCGTTACAAACACAGAGCAGAGTGGCTGCCAGTCACTGCAGGTCTGCCACCAGTAGGCATTTCAAAGCTTTTACAGTCAGGATTCAGCAATCTGTATCATTCTGGAGCCAGACTCCCGAGACACAAGCTAGAATAATTACTGTTACGAGCTTTGCTCAGAGTGTCTTCTGCCATACTTACTGCAGTTCATTTGCTGTAAGTACTCCCATGTTATTCCCTTATCTACAAGCTCATATAGGAATTTTGCACCAGGGGTGGGGGGTAAACGAGGAAGCTGCCTGTTCAGATACATCACTTCACTGGCAGGGTTTTGCCTGAGATGCTTCAGCAGAACACATCACAAAAACTGAGCTGCCTGTCCTGCCCACTGCAGGCTCAGCACTCCTCCTGCCCACCCAGAAGATCCCACCTCCACCTAAGAGGTAACTTAGGGATGTCCTCCAGACTCCTTGACCCAATCCCAAACTTTGTGTTCTGGCCCCAACTCCAGGAAAGAGAGGTTTCCATTCATGAATGTTTGTAGATGGTATTCTCAGCAGTAACAACATGAAGGAACTGAGTTATTCCTGCCGTCTTCACATAAAACCCAACAGCTAAATAACGTTTATGGACGTATCTAAGAAATCCTAGTCACTGTATGCAGACTCTAGAAGGCATAGAGACTGATCCTAAGAAATAAATACAGACTTGAACTACCATAAAGCAGGATTAAAATTCCTGTTTGAATACCTTTTCTGAACACGGTATTTATGAGGAATACAGATCCCTGTGTTCAGGACTGAGAGATTAGTTCATTCTCGTGAAGAAAATAAAACGATTTCATATTTGAAAGCTCAGCTCATGATGAAGTGGTAAATCAGCAATTCTTCCTAAGCATTCTGCTGTCTGAAGAAAGCCTCCTCTGACAGAAGTAGTGAAGATCAACCTCCTCAGCACTGCCCAATTTTCACCACTTATAATGGCTTCCAATTACCAGCCCTAAGACATTAAAAGAACACGCTCGGCTTGGAAGGAAAATCAGAATCATAGTATCTCTTTGTGTAGCAAACAGATGACTTCACATTAATAAGGACTATTTGTACACTATGAAGAGTTTTATACATCCCATTTGAAAAAATGTAGTCACTTCCCTATTCCAAAGGGTAATGGCACTCAGTCAATAAACCAGCAAGAATGTTCTTAGGGTTTCAGCAGGATTAATCGAGTTATCTTAGCTAGAAGGATTTGATAAAGAAAAGAAGCTCTAGTCTGAGAATTTCAGTCTGAGATGAATGAAACCTAAAATCCCCCATGGAAGACCAAGGAGGCTTGGCCTAGCTGCAAGCTCTACTCCTCTAAAATGTGGTGTGTTTACATCTGAGCAGCATTGTTTGATTTACTCTGTACCAGGTCTGACTGGGAAAAAGTCAAGTCCAAACCTTGGGAGCAGAACATGTTCAGTATGAGTAACAATACTTCAGCTTTTAGATTCAGTAGCTGTCGGTTTTGAATTAACAGTCAAGTGTTATTGGAAATTAAGCTTGTGACACTTCTCAGATGTGGGATGTCAGGACTACAGTGCTTTCCATCACCAGCCAGCCAATCTCTTCCCATTCACCGCTGGCAGACGAGACAAGAGTCAAACTGTGGTGACGGCAGCAGTGCTGGGAATGATACTGAATGAACTGTCAACTACCCCAGAGTTCTTCTGGGGCAGTGACAGACATGGGGACTTACTTCACAGTGACCTGAAAACTGATGATTGACTTTCAGTATCAATCATCAGTTTCAATCATCAACTGATGAGGTCTTTCAGTATCACAGATCTGAGTCCAACTCCTCGGTCGCTGCAAATAGCTGCTTGGAAAGCCAGCAAGTGAGACTCTAGCCCTATTCGTCTAAAGAAATAAAAGGCAATGAAAGCAAAAGCTCATTCTTTTAAACATACAATCTGTATTTTGTATCTAACTGGGATGTACAACTTCTTACTAGCAGTACCAGTTTCACGCTCTGATGGTATTAAGCAGCATGCAGATGTACAAGCAGTCCAGAACATACCAAGCTTATCGTAAAGCTTTTTATATCAGCATCTCTCTCGAAGTTTCTACCACCCTTTGCCTTTCTTCTCTAATGACTGCTCACGTTTCACCCTGTGAGGCGCAGGAGCTTCCTTATCTGTGGCAAAGCAGAACAGACTGTGCTCATCGCCCCTACGGACGGGCAGGCAAGCGCCGAACGGCTGCGGGGGGATGCTTTCCTCATGTCCGGCACAGCCGCCCAGTAAAACCCCTCACGCCATCGTCCCACCGCCTTCCTGCCCGTTATCTTCCAGCCCTGCTGCCGCCTTTGTGCTTCCCACCGCAGGCAGAGCCGCCGCTACCCCGCCGTTTCAGGACTGCCGGGCGCGCTGCCCAGAGGGGCCTTCCACAGGCGGCCGAGCCCGGCCCTTCCGTGCTACCCACAGCGGCAGGGACCTGCCAGCCCGCCGCCGGCTCAGAGCGGGGACCCTCAAGGGCGCAGCCGAACACGACCAAAAGCTGGCTCCGCTACCGCCACGGCCCCGTGACCGGCGGGCGGTGCCGCGCAACCCCGCTCCGCCCCGGCCCGACGCGCCTGCGCGTAGCGGGGCGCAGTAGCCGGAAGCCGGAGCAGCGAAAGCGCCGAGTGAGGGGTCGAGCGTCGGCCGAAGCGTTGCGCCCCCGTCCGCTCCCCTCCGCCGGACCGGCCGGAGCGCCGTGGAGCTGCCCGCCGCCATGTCCAACATGGAGAGTATCCTGGGACCGGGGTCTCGTTGGCGCAGCCCCGCCGTGGCGCCGCGAAGCCCTTTCGGTTGTCGGTAGCGCGGCTGCGGCCGCTCCTGGTCACTGACGGGGCTGGCGTCGCGGAGGCGGCGGCGGCGCTTCCTTGCCCGGCGGCCTTCGCGGGGCCCAGCGGCCTTCG
>VZTU01026623.1:38552-75718 GCA_013400835.1 Zapornia atra
TGGAGCCGTGGTGCGGCACAGGCAGGAGCTGTACTCCGAGTTCGGGGTCTGTCTCTACGGGTGGAGGAGAGAGCGGGGAGCTCGGTTCCCTGTTCCGAGCCGAGATCAGCTAACCTTAGCTGGGGGGGCGAGGAGGAGGAAGGCAGCGCGGCCTCTGGAGCAGCCCCATCCCTGCGGTGGAAGATGCAGCTTGCGGTGTGGAGCAGCGCAGCTCCCGCACCAGGGACGCGTGACGTGCCGCACATCCAGCAGCGCTGGCGGGCTGGAATGAGGTCAGCAAGGCGAACTCGCCAACTGCCCTGCCCTGCCAGACAGCCGCCGCTCTCAGCTGAACAGCCCGGCCCCGCGTCCTGCTGTTGAAAAGCAAGTTACATGTGGGGTAAAATGCCTGTGGGCAGATTTGAACTGTCTGGCTGTATAACCCACCTTCAGTCACAGAGACAAACAGGCCTTGAAGATTAGAGAGGTCTGGGTGTGATTGAAAAGCGCCGGCCGTGCTGGGCATTGCGAGGGAGTGCTGGAGCAGGTGACTCTGAGTCAGGGCTCCGGGTGGAAGTTTGGTTTCAGGAAAGACCTTCAAGGGAGGAGCCAGTGTGCGCCGTCATGGGATGGGAGAGCTGTGGAGGTGACAGGCTGAGCTGTTGTAATGTCAAAGGTAAATGCCCCAAGGGAGGGACTGGGGAAGTTATTTCAAAACAAATCGCCCTGCAATGCTGTTCGGGTGGAATTGGTGTAAGTAGGTGATGTCATGTTTTACCTGGTTAGTCTAGTCTCTGACCTGAAGGGCGCTTGAGTGATCAACCTAGAGGTGTTTTCCTGTTTGATAGGTTGTGGCTCGGTGTGGTGCACTTAATGCTGCTGGAAGGGATAGGGACTTGGGTGTTAAGGCAGAGAAGTATAAATACAAACAGCAGTTACAGCATTACTGTTAGCTACCTTCATAGATAGCTATAGTATAGGCATAGCTATTGCCTTTTTGGAGCTTCCTGGTGATGTTCATAGGATAATAAATCGATCAACAAACTCCCTTATGCCTTCAGGCAACTGTCAGAGCTCTGCATCACTGGACTATAAAGGAAAAAAACCCAAAACAACAGCTCTGGAATAATTTATAGACTTGAAATATTAAAGAAACCTCAGGTACCTCATAATGTTTACCTTTACATGCTTCCTTTTGACTGTTAAGCATCTTAGTACTTGCTGCATCTTCCTCTTGGGATACGAAAAGGTGGTGTGAAAGAAGCTGATAAAGATTTGTACTCCAATTGTGTTTGTGAAAGGCTGATACTAGTTGGAAGCTTTCATCAACAGGAGTTTAAGTGTATAGAAGGGTGTTTTTAATTGTTATTTTTATAGCACATAGTTTATTCTCTGTCAATAACAGCTTAATACAGCCATTGTAAGTCACTATGAAGGCTTGTTCTACTGTCTCCTTAGAGCTTCCAGCTGAAGCAGGACTTGAACTTTTTAAAAACAAAGTTTCTCTTGCTGACTTGAGTCCTCTTTCCCCAGAAGTCAGGAAGACAGAGCTGCCAGGGACCCCAGAACAGCTCACACAGCCCAGGACTGGCAGGCTGCTCTGTACAGGAGCTGCGTGAGCAGTTTAAACCCAAGATCATGCTGTGGCTTGAAAGAGCAGCCCTGCCTTCTGGTTTGTGCCTGGGTATGGGCAGCCAAGCCAGTTTGCTGTGACACTGGTAATGTACTGTTCCTCAGCAGCTTTTTTTCCCCCCATCTTTATTGATTTTTCTTCTGCATGGAGCTGTTCCAGGCAGGCCAGTAAAGTGCCATTTCCATTTCACCGAGGGGCCAGGACTCTGGGGGTGTGAGTGAAAGTACCTGTCAGAGTAAAGCTTTCAGTTCCTCTTAGGAGAGGTGTGGTTTGTGTATTTACCAGTCTGAAGTAGGTTTCATGTTAAATGGAGCCAGGTTGACATCTGAGCCATGTTTTTTGTGGCCTTGCAACCCAGATGATAAGTGATGTTGTAGCTGTAAAGCAGCTTGGTAGGTGGTTTTCTTGTGGGGAATTTGAAGGGCTTACTTAATGTCTTCCAAGTTTTAATATCACTGATGAGGAAACGCAGCACAGGTTTGGTAGCACCTCAAGGAGAAGAGCAAAGTAACACAGTGAAAGGATCAATCCTATTCTTGAACCCTTAACTCATCCTGTAGAGCACCTGTTTAATTTGAAGTTTGCTGCAAAGGAACTCAACAGGAACTCCAAAAAATGTGACAAAGAGGAGAAGGCTGAGAAAGCTAAAATTAAGAAGGTAAGCAGTGAGCCTGAACCAAGCTCTGTAGGTCTGTTGTTTACATATTGTGGCAGGGAAATAGCTGGTGGTTTTTTCCCATTTTTTTTCTGGTATGGATGCTAATAATACTGTGATCAAAGCTTGTGGGGGGATTGTTCTGCTTTTCTCCAGGCCATTCAGAAGGGCAACATGGAAGTGGCACGAATACACGCGGAAAACGCCATCCGCCAGAAGAACCAAGCCATCAACTTCTTGCGCATGAGCGCCAGGGTGGATGCTGTAGCAGCCAGAGTTCAGACTGCAGTGACAATGGGCAAGGTACCTATGTTTTAACAAAGCTCTTGCAAGGATTGGACCTCTGATCCTCTTAGATCAGATCCTTTAATGAGCCAAAACCTTTCAGGTTTGGTTTCAGAAGTAGCCAGTAGGAAATCTGGTGCTGGAAATCCCTTGGCAGGTGCTCTTTAGGAACAGATTGCTATCCAGTGTGTTTTGTAGCTGGTAACTCCTGTAGCTGTTGTTACTCATGCTTCCAAGGATACAGTGTGTTTGCTGGTTACACTAGTTATTTTGCAAGGGTATTGCTCCCCTGCCAAATATGTAAATCATGACATAGGACTTGTGATTCTAAAAGTCTGTTTCACCTTAAAAAAACACTTTTGATCTATGCTGTGGTACTGCTCTTCAGCCAAAGAGTTTATTGTGCCCTGTGATCAGTATACCATGTGTACCCCTTACCTTTAGTCGGGTCCAGAAACCCACAAAGTAAGTGGGTCCAGAAACCCCTTATGCATCTCAGTTCTTGGTGAGTTTCAGCTCAGAACGTGCATTTCAAGTGCTGAGTGAATTGAGAGATTTTGAAATGGCAGGATCCATAAAAACCGTGTGCCATACTATTTGATACTGTAGAAACTCTGTGGATTGAGATAGGAGCTTGGTAAGAAGCTGCTCATTTTCTTTCTTGGTAATTATTTCCTTTACCTCATTTCAGGTAACAAAGTCGATGGCTGGGGTAGTTAAGTCTATGGATGCCACGCTGAAGAGCATGAACTTGGAAAAGGTAAATACTTTTCTTGGAGCTACACATCCAACCCAGAAGGGGCAGTGGGCATGAGTTCTAAAAAGGGAAATTCCAAGGAAGGGAAAAGGTTTTGCAATGAGGTTGGTAGGTCCTGGAGCAGGTTGCCCACTGTGAAGATCCTGTAAACACTCAGAACTTGGGTGGAGAGGGCCCTGACCATCCTGCTTGAACCATGATAGCTGATCAGCTCCAGAGTTGATGCTGAGGGGCGTGGGGTGGCAAGCCTCTGATCTCCAGAGGTTGCTTCCAGCCTTCATAGTGATTCTGGTTTTGCTAGTGGAGGGATATTGCTGTTATCTGCTGATCATTGATTTGATTCAAATACCTAACAGATATCTGCACTGATGGATAAATTTGAGCATCAGTTTGAAACACTAGATGTTCAGACACAACAGATGGAAGACACAATGAGCAACACTACTACGCTAACAACGCCACAAGTAAGAGCAGTCATTTATTTCTTTTAAAAAAGGAGATTTCAAGTTACATGGCCAAACTGTATGGATATGTCTGATTCTCTGCACCTCCTTTGAGCCATAGCAGCACCTGGAGCCTTTTTACTTTTGCTTTGTGCTTCATTGTGATGAAGAGACTGTTTGAAATTATGCTTACAAGTACAGAGGATCACATACCTGTATTTTACTCTTTCACCCTTACAGTAGGCTTTGCTTTGTATTTGATCTTGAAAATTTTAACCCTCCTACTGTATAAGCAGCATTTTGATGAGTTCTTAATGATCTTGACCAGATGATGTTGCAGCATTAATTATCAAAGCAGAGTATGCCACAAGAAAATTGGTACTTCTAACTCTGAGACTAACAAAGTGACATTAGTCACCACCAAATTTGTAGTAGTATGCACAATGGAAAGGTTGTTATTTGCTTATTTTAATTTATGGACAAGTGTTTGCTAAAACAAATCCTCAAACAGTGCTGGACATGGTTAAGAATTCCTAGAACTTATCCCCTTGTGCTATTCCAACACAAGGTTTGAGAGAGAGAATTTTACTGCTTGGTATATAAAATTCACAAAAAAACCCTGACTCCAGCAACCCAAACCCATTGGGTTGAGGAGCTCTTTGCCATGCTGTGCAGAGCATTGCTTTAGGAGCTAATAATTAGTGCTAGAAATATTTAAGTATGTGTTTGGGGTTTTTTACAGGTAAGTTTAATTCTTCAGAAGCATTATTTCAGGAGCTGGAGCTCAGTGGGATTTCAACAGGCTGAGCACGTCTGCTCATTATTTTGGAGTTCATGCAGGGCCCTCTTCTGGTTGAGCACGAAAATGTTCTGTAAAAGGCATTTAAAACTGCAGTTTTGTTAGTGTAATTTCTGTCCTCTCAAGATTTAACAGAAGAGGTTGTCACAAACTACAGTATGCAATAACCAGTTTGGGTTTCTCCCCTCTAGAACCAAGTGGATATGCTGCTACAGGAAATGGCAGATGAAGCAGGGTAGGTACAATTTGGAGTGATTATTTCTTGAATAAATTGTGGTTCTGGCAACCCTCCCTGGTGAAATTGGTCTTAAATGTGTCTGTCTCTTGGAAGCAGAGCAGAATCACAGTTTTCCTTCCACCTCTGGACATCATTCTGGTAATAGCTCCGTTGCTGGTATTTCATTCTGGTTTCACTCTTGTTCCCTTGAGCCACATTATAACATCCCATAGCTCTGCTCTCCCAAGCTAGGCATTGTGAAACAGGTCATCATGATATATTTAAACCTTTGGGGTGTATTGGAATAACTCAGAGAATTTTACTTGCCTTCTTGGTGATGCTTAAGGTGGAAGTGGCTTGAGGGGTAATACTTCTGACCAATCTATAGTAGAACTCCTTGTAGGGAGTTCACCTTTTGCCATGGCTGATACACCTCCATTAAGCAGAAATCTTGCTCAGCCCTGATTAAGCAGAGTTGAGCTATTACTAATTGAATAGATGACTTCTTGGTAATGAGTCAAGCTTAGCAATCATGTTGTCTAATTAGCTGGAGTAGAGTGTTTGAGATGCCAGTGGCCTCGTGCTACTCTGTACTCTCTGCTCACCAGTTGTGTGCCTGACTTGGGTTTTTCTTTGTTTTCTCCCATCAGCCTTGACCTGAACATGGAACTACCTCAAGGGCAGACAGGATCTGTTTCTACCAGCGTTGCCTCAGCAGAACAGGTAAGTGTTGGATTCAGTTGAAATCAGTGTTTTTTACAGGAATATGCTAGGAGAGTTAATGTTGCTCTTGGTCAGAACAGGCTCACTCAACTATAATTGGATTTTAGCCATCCAGAAGAAATACTGTGCAGTTAAAGCAGTTGTGTGATCAAGATAATTTTCACAATATGTTTGTCTGCTTAGTAAATCCAGAACATGTAGATGTTTCAGGTGTGTTTTTGCATGGTTGTTCCACAGAGTTCCCAACAGTTGACTTTCCTTCCTACTCCAAACTTAACGACTCCAGCCATCTCCCACCAGTTACATGAGGCCTTTGGGATTTTCTTCCCTGTAATGTGTGAGAGGCCTCACAGGAGTAGTGTGAAGGGTTCCACCTTGGCTCTAGGTGGACAGCTGGGAACTTCTGGAGCTTGAGCAGATCCTTGTGCCAGGTTGCACAGATCATTTGCTGGGTTGCTTGTTCTGCTCCAGGGGAATACCTTTGAGGGAGTGGAAGGAGAACAGTTGATGTGTAGAGAAGGCTTTAGGGAGCCTTGGCTTGACTGACTGGTGTTTGGGAAGCCCCAAGTATTCCACATTATTTGAAAGTTCAGTTTGCCCTTGTACTAGGCCCCTTAATACAATCAGACATGCTGCTGCCTGGCCGTAGCAGCTCGGTTGGGTATCAGCCGTGGTCAGTCAAGGCCACATCCAAATCAGGATGTGGTTGTTTAAGAGCCCATTTACACTTCCAAAAACAATACCTAAAATCCCCTCAGCCCTCTCTCTGCTCACTGTCCTCTGTAACTCCTTCCTAGGGACCCACTGCCAGAGGTAAGGTAGCTGTGAGATCCGCTCTCGGTGGAGCTGTTCATGAGGTCTTAACCAAACCATGCTGTGACTTCCCCACCAGCTAATTTCTTCCCACCTGGACATGAGATTGCTTGGTCATTGCAGAACTTCTCATTACTGATAGCTGGTTTCTTTGTGTTTGACCACTCTGCAGGATGAGCTGTCACAGAGACTGGCCCGCCTACGTGATCAAGTATAAGTTGAACAAAGCTGCAGTTCTTTGTACATGCTTCCTGCCCCTAACCCTTCACTACACTAGAACAGTGTATACAGTATGGCTTAGGTGTTTGAATATTTGTAATATAGTGTACTTCACTCCTAGCTTGCTACTCTTTCTAAAATATGTTAAGTAACCCCAAAATACCAGCTCTCTGATGTCCTTTTCTGTACATTTTGAAGTTGATATATTTTTTGCAAGCTTTTTTCACAAATTCAAGTTGATATTCCAAGTCAGCTAGTAATGTTGGTACATTCTAGCTAAAAGCAAAGCAGAGTGTTGTTGATATATATTTTAAATTATGATGTGATTTTTTTTTTTTTTTAAATTATGAGAACAGTTTGTGGTTGAGGAACTGATGTGTTCAGTTCAGGTGGTTGTTGTAGATAACTTTCTTACGCAGCCAAACTCCTGGAACATGTGGAGGTGGACAGCATGGACTTCATGGAAAATACTATTGTTAAATAAGTGGGCTTCAGTCTGAGGGGTTTTTTAGTCTTTTAAAGCTTTTAAAGGGTAATAGTGCTGAAATGAGAGGGTTAGGTCAAAAAATGAGTTACCAAAAGCTGTTTTCATAAAATCGGGCATTTGTATGGTGTCATCACTTCAGCAGAGGAGGAATAAAATACATTTTTCACCTCTTTGTCAGTTCTGATGAGTGTTGCAGCTTACTCCTGCCTAATGTCGAGTGTTCTGGCTTCTCCACATTGCTTTCTTCTCAGTGTCACCTCTGCTGCTGCCATCCTAACAGCAGGTTCCTGTGAACAGGGAGCTTGTGCTGTCTGTGCTTTTTCAGTTCAGGCTGAGAAGCCTTTTGTGAAGGAACTGAAGGCTGCTCTTCTCCATTCCTTCTGGCCCTGTCTTTGCTTTTAATCCAGTCGCTTTCTCATACGTAAGGACAAGTCTTGTGATCATATTCCATCCTTAAGTCTTCTTCCATACATGAAAAACACAGCAGTGCTCCTCCTCTCACAGTCCTCCTCTGTGCAGCAGGGTCCCCACCCTCTTCTCAAACCAGGGCACCCCCTCAGATCAGCTTCTCCTCCTCCACCCCTCACCAGGAGAGTAGTAGACGAGTAGAACAGACCAGCTCAGAGGTGTAGGCTGCTACATGTGTCTGTGGCTTACTGCTGGTGTAAGAACAGCCACTTTTTGTAGGTGTGATCGCATGCAGCAGATAAAATAACATGATTCCCAGTGCTGTGGGAGAAGCTGATTTGTTCTGGTGATCCCTTTGTATTTCTGCACAGCAAGAGGCAATCTGCTGGCTGCTTTTGGTAGCTTCCAAGTTGCTGATGGGACATAAAAAGGTTATAGCAATGGTAGCTGAGGGGTGTTGTGGCAGCATGACATTACCATTCTGACTCTTGGGGCTCAGTTTCTTGTCCTACCTTTGTAGGGATGAGGGAAGGTGTGAAATGCTGGCCTTAGGATTGGTTCTCAGTTCACTGGTGTTGAGGATCACGTGGGGTTTTAAGTGTTGGGGAGATATTTGAGTAAAAAAACTACTTGGCTGTTCTTGTCAAGCAGGATTTTTCTTTAATGACAACATGCAGAAAGGAGGAAACGTTCCAGAGCAGTTTCAAGCTGTGTTTTCAATGTGTTACTCGAATCACTGAAGCTTTAGCAGGATGCTACATACTGAAATACTCAAGGCCACTGTAAAGATAGGAAAAGAAGATAGACACAACAACCAGAACCATTGTGGAATTGTGTATCTCTCACTGGCAGCCTAAAACTAAAACAGTTGGTTTCAAACTTTGCCTTTTCACTTGTTTACATTTATTTCTGCTACAGCTTTTTTTAAACATCTTGAATGTTCCTCCTGTAAATAGGAGAAAATTAGAAGGTGTTTAAAAACCACGTGCATGCATCTGTAGTCTTGCTATGATCCTTTCAGATTATTGATAAAACATCTTAGGAAAGGGACTATCCACTACTTTACCTTCTTTTTTTTGGCTCCTGAACAGTATCACAGAACCAGAAGGGTAAATCTATGCAACTGGGTTACCCCTGTTGTGGGTAACTGCTTGTGTGTGTGTGTGCCTTTGCCTTGCTGAACTTTCTGGTTTTGTTAATTCCTGTCTCCTGCTGGGCTTGGAAAGTTCCTGTTGCATAATAAATCCTCATCAGAGTTTACTTGGTGGTTGCTTGTTGATGGAGCTGTACCAGAAGCTGCTGCAGAGTTCGGTGTTGGGTGTTAGAGGAGCTCAGCTAGCTTCCCTGGCTGGTAACCTTAAAGGTCCTGCTTTTGAGGCGGTTCCTGGCCATTCCTACAGTTGGTTGAGGGGGTGGACAGCAAATCTGAGATCCCACATGTTTGATTTCCTGAGTGTGCTGCCTTGCCAGGAACCTGGGGGGGTTAAAAATACAGGGTGATGAGGTGGATGTTCAACAGACTCGGTTCCCTTACAGCCCTGTACACAGCCTGCTCCTACTTTTGATCTTGGCCCCAGCTTGCTGATACAGTACCAGAGAGGGTTTGGGAGTCTTTTTAAAAAATAAAAAAACCAGGATTAACAAGGAAACATAAAGGCTCAACTGACATAACTCCCATTGCCTCTGCAGGTCTGTGATGCAGAGCGGTAGGCAGGCTTAGCTGGCTGGGGGAAGCATCTGTGTTGGAAGCAGCGGAGCTTTGCCCTGCTGATCTCACTCTGCAACATGTCTCAGCAGGTTCTGTACTGGCCCTTTCTGCCTGCAGGCTGCTCTCTCCTGGGGAAAACCACCTCTTTCCTCTTGAGGAGCACTCTGTGTGAGGGCTGGTGTACACAACACTAACAGTTATGTTTGTAATGTATATATATTTTTTCAAGTCTTCTGGAAAGGCTTAAAACTGGAAGGTTCTCTTAGAGCAATATTTGGGTGTCGTGTCCTTCCTCCATTCAGGCTCTCCCAAAACATCTGCTCTCTTCTGAACAGCTCTGGCTCCTTGCTCTGAAGATGCCAGTGGGGCTTTCTAAATCAACTGTATGTGTTTGTAGAAGTTAATTTCACATTCAATAATTGTGTGTGCTCTTTTGTAACCTTGTTACCAGAGAATATGTCAATATTTACACTTAGGAGCAGGTGCATCTGCAGTGAAACATGGCTTGAAATGTTGTGAGATGGGTTTGCTCCCTGGTTTTATTCTTTTTCCTTGGTTAGTAGAGCTGCTGGGGTAGCATTAGTCTGCATTCATTTGAATTCTGGAACCTAAAAGCTATGAAGAGCTTCAGATGGAAGGAGAAGGTTGGAAAGGAGGAGCAAGAACTTCAACTTTCTCATTTGCAGTGAGATAAAATGATCAAGTCACCTTTATGGAGATCCTCAGAGCCAAAAAAACAGTGACATTTCCTTAAATACCAACAGCTCTGTACAGGAATAAATACTGAAGCTGGTCACATGTATAGAGAAGGGAATGATTTGTTTTTGTAGCTCTGGTAAAAGTTCATTTTGAAAACTGCTGTACTTGTCTGGGACAGTTTGTAAATGTGACCCCAGTGGTAAATAAAAGTGTACAGAGAGCTCGGTGTGGTGTGTTCCTGGGTTGTGGGGCTGTTGTTTGGCTCAGCACAGGGAGGGACAGGCAGATGTCAGGATGCCATCAATGTCCTGGGAGAGGAAGAGCAGAAAATTCAAATCCTTATGGAGGCAGAAGAAGAAGACAGTAAAGTGGGTGCTGTTGGTAAAGGTTTGAGATGATGGTTTAGGGGGTAATAGTGTATGACAACACAACGTAAGGTCAATTTGGTATTGTTTAGCCTGCTACAGAGGGAGACCCTCATGCTTACACCCCTCAGGGGCTGTTCTGTCCTTACATCTGTAACGAGGGGTCATGTGGAGACCTGGCAGGAGGTGGTGGGGCTGGACTTGTCCTCCCGGGAGCCAAAACCCTTCTCTGGAGGATTCCCCTCCCGCCCCGGTTTGGGTGCCAGCAGAGGGAGCCCCGGCTTTGTTTTTCAGTAGGTCCTACACAAACCAGCTCTTTGCAAGACTTTCATGGAGTCGTCACGACCTGGTTTGAAGATCTGCGGCACCTCTGGAGCCGGGCAGGGTCAGATCGCGTTAGGATGTGTGCATATCAGGTCTGGTCCTTACCTAATCCCTGCTCTGTCGGGTAAAATCCAACCTGGGGAGATGTTGGATGGGGCCATCAGCTCGTTTGTGTCACCATCAAACCCTCTTCACTAAACACACTTCAGAAGGTTTCTTTGCTCTCTTTAGGGGTTGATTTGGGGCTTGGGGACCTACTGCTAGTGAGTAACCTTGGGCTTAAACCCTGCAAATCCTTTCATGTTTTGTTGAGCTCTCTCAGGTTTCTTTAGCCGTGGGGTTCCATTTTGGGGGGTGTTTTTGTCCTGTGATGACAACTCTGTTTTCTCCTGAAGGAAACACACACCATTTGCTGATGGAAAAATGTTATTTTTAACAGAAAATTTCATTTCCTCATTAGAGTTGTTCCCTACGCTGCAGTTTGGTTCAGTGAAGTATTTACTTTGGCTTCAGGCTTCTCTCCATCCCTGTAGCCCATCGCGTGCTCCGGCTTTAGGATCATTGGCTGCAGAGACCCTCTTTGAACTCCCTGCTCAGTGCTGGATGCTTTTTCTTCTGGTCCAACAATATTTTTTCAATGAAAAGCCAAGAAGGGTCAGTGGCCTTACTTGTGTCGGAAGCAGCTCTCTTCCTTACCCTTCCAGTGCAGGGGAAGAGCGCTGTGAACAATCTGTAACTCATTTCCAGTGCCAATCGAGCCTTTTTAACTTGGAAGAAGATGCAGTAAGTGAGGCTTACAGGCTTTCACTTGACCTTTACTACTCTTTATTAAGGAAGTCATGCTGAATCAGCTGTGATACACAGTTCAGGATAGGAAAATCAATGGGCTGTAGGATCCCAGCTCCTTGGAGAGCTTTCCTGTGTCTTCCACCAGAGCCAGATGCTGTCAGAAGCCTCCAGCTGACAGGCTGCTTTCAAGCTCTTATCTGGACAAGGATGATTTCAGAGGATAAAAGGATTTAAATATCATGTATTTCTAATCTCAGACATGATTTGCTGTTGTGATGACCAGTGCATACCCCTTGGGATAGTCTATACTTGTTAACTCCAAGTGAAACAGTCTTTTTGCCATCATCTAAAGCTGTGTGCCAACTAACAAGGGGATCAGACAAGGTAATAATCAGCTTCATTTAATTGTTCTCTTTGAGCATGACTTCCAGGAGGATCTGCTCCATGGTCTTGCCTGACCCTTGGCTGATAGTGTTCAGCAGCAGGACTACCTTAAGTTGCCCAACTTTCTGACTCATGATTCTTTATTGCAATCAATTTCTGTCAAAATGAGCTGTCAGGGAGAGGAAAACATTGTCAAACTTCCTTTAAAACACTAATTTTATTTATAATTGTTTGGTTGATGGGGTTTTTTTTACTCTTCCTTCCCTTTTTAATAAGCTTAGTTTAACCTAAGCCCCGAGTCTCCATACGAGACATTTGGGTTGGCTCTTGCTGCAGCCAGGACTTTGTTTCTTTTGCTGCAAAAAAACAAAGTAATATTGGAACCATTAAGCTCTATTACTGCTGCTGTGATTTCCAGTTCCAGGTACCAGTATGAAGCCTTTGCCTTGGGATGTGCAGGAGAAGCAGGCAGTCTCGTTCAGAGTGTTGTAAATTAGTTCCAGTCTCCATGAGACTGCTGGAACTAATTGGTATGACCTGGAAGTGGATTAAATCCATCACAGTAAGATCAACTTTTCCTCCAGTAATTTGACAAATAGAACCTTCTTATTTTTAAGTCCCATGCAGGCTGCATACCCCATTTGTCCTTTCATGATGGGCAGCGTTTCCGCACCAGAGCGATAATGGTTTTCCAGATTCCTGCTGATTTGTGTAGCAGGTGCCTGAGTTTAGAAGGAAAGAGAGATTGAACAGCAAAAGCAACAACAACAACAAAAGGGGTCCTGGCAGCATCCCTGTATCAAAGTCCTTGCTTATCCAGTTACAGTGCTGTAAGTATTTGGTGCTTAAAAACTTGGTGTCTCTGTAGAGGTCTAACAACCTGTTCTGCAGAGATGCTTCCATTTGTAAAGAAGTATCAAAGTGCATGAGGGGTATATTACAATTATATTGTATATAACAATTAACAGTGTATTACAATTAACAGTGACACTGCTTCCCATCCAAATCTTTTAAGAATAAATATACTGTATGGTAAAGATTAATGCTCACCAAATCTTGTGTATAACATGATTAAAGTGGCAAATACAGGATATCTGGGGCTTTTGTTGTAGTTCTACAACTGTGATTAGCCTGTAGTCAGAGTATTTAATCATTCCCAAGCTCTTTGCAAAGCTCTGTGGTGAAGTTTGGGAAACCCGGATGTTTCCCCAGGATTTTCCACCCAAGTTTTCCTCCTCCTGCTTGTAACAAACATGTAGGAAGATGGGTGGTTTGTGGAGTTGCTGGGTGGCATTTATTTTCTACAACCACACAGGAACAGGGAAATCTCAGTGTTGGTGTGGGGCTCGACTCTTGCAGGGGAAGATGAAGGAAAGGGGCTCGTACGACAGAGGCTTTTATAACCAAACTCCACAGCACTGCTTAATTAACTTTATAAGAATACTTGTAGATAGTCACTATATGTAAATACACACTAGTTTCTGTGTGGGCAGTGATTTGGGGAGGGGGGAGTTCTCTGTGCACCTCTGCCCCCAGCCCCTTCCACGCCTGCATCCCAGTGACCACATCGGGCTCTGAAATAGTCTCACCCCAAATATAAACCCAGCAGCAGCATCCCAAGAGTCAGGTCTCCTGTTTATTTGTGCTCTGATGGGATGTGAACCCTGGTCTCCAGGGGTGAAAGGTTGAGGGATGTGTGTCTTGTTTACCTGTGCTTGCCAGATAATGTTTTCCTTTAATCTATTAAGCAGACACACCATTTTGTCCTGTGGTGTACAACGGCATCTCTAACGACGTGCTTAATTACTACCAAACCACGTACTGGTGATGATGCCAGCAGAGAAGCAGAGTCCCAGCCCTGTTTGTCAGCTTGGGGGGGGGGTCAGCTGGGCTTCTCCTGCCTCTAGCACTTAATAGAAACATCTTTCACCGGGACATTTGATTGATACATGGCTCCAGTGATGGGATAAAGCCATGCTGGATGGCTTTCACAGGAACTTTTGGGGGGAAAATGGGTACTTACAAGTAGGAATTAGGAGATCCCAAGCCATCGAGGGATTTGGAAATCCAACTGTGATCCTTTTGAAAGGTATTTAAAACAAAAACCCAACCCCAAACATGTGTAGGTGCACGGAGTTAATTCAACCATCGCCGCCGCTGCTGGCTTTCAGCACTTTGGAAGGCTGTTTCCTCGTGGAGGCTGTTGGATGCAGACGTTCGAGTGCTTCTGTGTACTGGGGAAGGCATTTGGACTGAATTTCTGGCCCGGCTGCAGAAGTGTTGTATACATTAACATAAGGTATATGGCTGGGTCACGTGCTACGCCGGGTCACAGACACAATAGGATGGAGAAGATACAGCAACGCAGCTGCTAAACATATTTAACATGGGATGCTTAGTCACACTTCTGGAGTTTTAATTGAATTACCTTTGACAGTGAACAGCAAACCTGGTGGGTGATCTACTAAACTCAGCTGATGAATGGGCTCCCTTAAAATCAATTAGCATCTAGGGCTGCGAGCATGAACACATCCTGCTGCTCTGCAGGGACCGGCGCAGGATGGGAATGACAGCAGCAAATGTGAGACAAAGTGAAAGCATGCATCTCCTGCCGCTGCTGACCCCTGCTACCCACATGAAAGAAAAACAGGAGCCTAACAGGAGCTGAAAGAATCTGACAGTAAATCATTTAAAGCTCTGCTTTGCAGAACTGATACAGGATGCTTCCAAACCGCTTGATTAATGCGGGGCTGTAGAGTCAAAGCAGGACACGGAGGAGTGAGGAGGCTGCCACCAGGTCCTGGCTCTGCATCCCTGCTCCGAGCTGTAAGGAATACCAGGGATTCGCTTCCTTGTTGTAAAATGCTCCAGGGAGTGGGTAGCCAGGAGGGGTTAGCTGTCTTCCCTCTCCCTACAGCGACTGGGTCCTGCCCGTAGGCACCGAGAAGCCTTTAGGAGGGTGGGTTGTTGTCTGAATAATCACGGGATGGCAAAAGGCAGGCTGGAGGTTCCTCTGACCTTTGCCTCGTCGCAACCCGACTCCGTGGGCCGCTCAGCTAGAGCATGTAATGAGGCACAGATGGGACTGATAGGGTAATTGAATGCACACAAATATCCCAGGGGCTTTCGGGCTGCCACAGGCTGGTGAAGGCAGAAATCTCTCTGCTGGGGTTTTGGGTTTGGGGGTGGGTGGGAAGAGGGGGGGAAGAGGAGCAAAGGGTGCATGGGCCTTCCTTCCTTTCACCCTGTTTTGCTGGGTGAACATGGAGGAGCTTCCTCTGGCCTGTGCGGAGGCTTGTGGGGTTGGTGTGACCAGGGACTTGGGGGAAGATTCCCTCTGGGCTATGCCACACCTGGGCTTTTTTTGGTTTATTCCTGAAATTAAACAAATAATGTGCTGAACTCAGCACCATCCTTACCGACCCCTGTCCAATGGCCCTCACAGGCACTGCCATGGGAGACGAGGATGGAAACCCCCTCTTTGCCCAGCATTCCTCCCCGTATCCCCCTTCCCAGGCTGGTGCCCAGGGTGCCACCTCTCCACATGTTCTGAAGTTGTTGTAGGGCACAGCGGGGCTTTGGTCTTCCTGCCTTGTAAAAGCATCACACAGAGAGTGGGGGGGTTCAATTCTTTTTTAAAAAAAGAGTATTAAATAGTCCTTTTAAAGGAAACCTTGGCCAGGGCTCCGTGGTGAGCACAGCGGTACCGGTGGAGGTGACTCCACGCAGTTGTTGCAGGTAAATGGGAGCGCTCAGCTGGTGCTGTGTCCACAGCCAAACCCTGCCCCATGTTTCCCAGGGGGTCCAGGAGCCCAGTTAGCATTGTTGGGTTTTGGCGGAGTTGAGGCCATCCCATCCCCCAAGGCAGATGTCACCTTGCAGCACTGACGTGTTGCTCTGGGACAGGACAAAGCCAACAGGTCTCAGTAGATGCTTGACGAGAGTGTGGATGTGTCATCAGGAGGACATGGCTCTGGCTGAAGGTTGTCTTGGGTGGTCCCAAGTCTGTGTGTTGGCAGTACATCTCACCCTGGACTGCAGTGCCCAGCAGCCTCAGCCTGGTCTTAATGCAGGTTGGATTGAAGCCAGGTGGAATGCTCCCATGGGCTCCGAGTGGGTGGAAACTCACCTAAATCCTTGGAGCCATGCAGCAGGAAGGTGCAGCACCATTTCCACGGTGAGCGAATGTGGGCATGGGCACTGTGCTGACCTTGTGCAGAGGGTCCTGATCTCCTGGGAGACGTTTGACTGCAACACCCCGAGGCTGTGGGTACCTTCTGCGTCTCCACAGCTGAGCTGAAGATCGTTTGTGAGGCTTGGTACATCTTAGATCTGGCTGTAGTGTTGGGAGAAGAGCATGGTGTTCAGGCCAGACCTGAGCTGGGAAGATGAGAGGAGGTGGGACAAGCACCGTGAGGCTGCCCAGGTGCAGGTCCTGGAGCAACACCAGCCTGACCCTGAGTGCTTCGTGGCTGCAAAACTAAAAGCGGGTGAGATCCAACATGCTCTGAAGTTCTGTATGAGTTACATCATGCATAACACAACTGTATTTCTTCAATTACTTTATAAATGAGGGGGTGGTGCCCCTGCAGAGCTGCCCAGAAAGCCCTGCGCTGTGCCTGCAGCAGTTTCTGCTCCCCATCCCTTCCTCCTCTGGCAGCAGCCCCGAGGTTTCCCTCGGAAGCCCGGCTGCTGACACTCCGAGACGCGGCCGCACCGACAGCCACGCTGAGGAGTTCAGCTTCAAACACACCACGTTCTGTGGCCCAGCCAAGAATTTCCCTTCGAGGGGAGTACGTGGCAACACAGCTCCAAACACCCAGATCAACCCCCTCAATCAGATTTCATGCGTCTCCAAACGGGATCCGTCTCCATTTGGAAAACAAAAAGCAAGGGGAGGACACCAGCTAAAAACCTTCCTGGTGAGAAATGTGGCTTTAATTTGGACGACTAATCGCTTCCATCTGACCCAGCCATTAAAAACAGTTGAAGAATTACAATGTAAATAGATTAATGCAGACAAAGCAACATGTGCGCTATCCCATGTCGTCTTGTTACCTACAAAATACTTGGGCAGTGACACACTGTTAGTCTAAGCCACTTGTTAGGTTCTGTGCTAATCAGCTGAAATTAAATAAACATGGCTGATAAAAATGGCTGTTGTGTTTGAAAATTGATGCACCAACAGAATTTACTCCAGGAGATAATTACAGATGATTAAGTAACAAAGAAAGGGTTCCTACGGCACGGGGCTGGGGAGGGAAGCCCATGGTACAGGGAAGGGGCACGTCTTCGTGTGTCACCCCCTTCTCTTGGAGGGATGAGCTGGAGCTGCGGGAAGGTCAATGGGTGGGCAGAGACCCCGAAAGAGCCTTTCTACCCCAGGTCTCTCTAGTGCTGGGCTTAAAAAACGGCTGGAAAATCAATATTCTACTGTTGGAAGAGCTTGTACCTCCAGCATCTCCCTCTTCCCACCTGAGGGAGTCATCTCTCTGTTGGAATTTGCCCTTGTAAATGCAAAGTGTTGTGTGGAAGTGGTCCCAGGTGAGTGTAAGCTGTGAGATGGTGGGTTTTTGCATAGAAATGTTCATTTAAATAATAGAGCAAATTTCCTTTGTCATCAGGGTGAGAGCAGATCAACTCCTCCTCCTCAGATGAGTAAAACATCTTTGTGTGAGATGTGAAAACATTCTCCAGGCAGTCTTCTTTTAAACATCAATTCTTAAAGCGATTTATTTTTACTATTATACCAAGCCTCAGAAAGCACATGTTTTCCCAAATAAGCAATACATGCTCTTCTTTTTGGCAATGTTTTTTTCTCCTCCACAAGGCTCGTTGGTGGGAGCTTTGTGACAACAGAAACAGCCATAGATGTAACTAAATGTTAATCAAGGGGTGTTGATGGTGAGAACCAAAAGACCCTCACTAGTCACTTTAAAGTAAATGTACTTTAAAAAGTTAGTGCACTTTATCCTGCTCGTAGGGGAGGGGTGAGGACCATGGAGTGGGACATGTTTTGGGCCATATCCTGGCACCAGGCTCGCTTTTCCTGGCATGGGTATTTGCAGAAAAGCACTGTATGAACCAGACTTCAAGCACCCTCGACCTTCTGCATCCATCTGTGTGAGTTAAACAGGCACACGGAGCCCAGCTCAGTGAAGCCAAAGCTGCTCCAGGGGCTGGGAACAGCCTGGACCCCTTCCCAAAAGCTCAGCTCCAACACACACGTGCAGCCCTGCTCACACTTACCCATGAAAACACCGATTATCTGCCATCCTGGGAGCTGAATGAGCACACAAGGAAGATAAACCCTTTGTCCAGTATCACTTCTGCTGGTGTATTTTAAACAACCCTACTAAGGCCAGGAGCACCGGCAGGGATTTCACCCAGCAGCACAGGCATCCAGAGACCTGGCTGCTCTGTTGGTGATGGGACACTTGAACAGGACACATGTTGCACATGTTGGTGTTTGTGGGAGCTGGAAACCAGCTGGTGAAAGCAGTTCCTGCTGTCCTCAGCGTGGCAGACGGGGTTTATCATGCTTTACTGCAATACATGGAATATCTTATCGCCAGGAGCCGTGTTACAGCCACTTCTGCACAACTTTTCCCGCTGCATATTTCCTTTAGCACATTCACATCCCTCAGTATCTCACCAAAACACATGTCCAAGGTGAAATTAGCCCCTGTGAAATGAAAAACGCTTGGGGTGCGGAGGGGGAAGCGGAATACTATTCTTCATCCTGAATTGAAATATTAGAAGCTGACTCCTGAATTATACTGCGGGGTTACCGGGCTATAATTGGGATTGAAATTGGTCCTCTATTTTTGGTGCAGCCTGGAAAGCTGCGAGCCTTATTCCCATTTGTGCCGGTGGAAATCCCCACCCATCACTCAAATTCTGCTCTGCCTGCACCTTGGGGGTGAAGGGTGCCTCCCCGGCTCCTTCCTCCCCCAAAATAATGATAAATGACAGCTAGACAAAATTGGAGCTGGCTGCTGCTGCTTGCCAAAGAGGCGAGAGGCGAGGGAGAAGGGGGCTTCTCCCCCCCGAAAGCTGATTGACAGGTGGGGTCAGGGTGGGGGGAAGCATTTGCTGGACCCTGTCAGATCACAGGGAGCTGCTGACAGCTCGCACCGCGGTGCGCTTCCCTCGCCGGCAAGATTTATGCTGCGATTCAGAGAGTGCTAATTAAACTCTGCTTTGCTCAGAACAGCCTTGGAAAAAATGGGAAAAAAACCCCAAACCAACCCCAAAACACGAAACCCACCCCAAAATTACAATGTGATACTGTAAATGAAAGCTTTTGTTGTGCTGGCGCTATCTGGAGCTGGTCTGGTTCCCATCCCATGCGACGCTTCCTAACACCTTGAGTGATTAGAGCAAAGTTGCTGTGACTTTGCCTTCCTTGAGCCCATGCTGCATCATAGCAAACCACATTTCTCAGCTCTGAAAGCTGCTCCTTGGAGGGGGGGACCTCATTGCAGCCTTCCAGCACCTGAAGGGAGCAGAGAAACAGGAGGGGAATCAGCTTGTTAAAAGGGTAGATAATGGCAGGACAAGGGGGATGGATTAAAGCTAAAGGAGGAAAGGTTTAAGTTAGAAATTAGGGGGAAGTTTTTACAGAAAGAGTGATGAGGGGCTGGAACAGGCTGCCCAGAGAAGTAGTGGATGCCCCGTCCCTGGAAGTGTTCAAGGCCAGGCTGGATGGGGCCCTGGGCAACCTTGTGTAGCTCCAGAACTGGAGGTTGGTGGCCCTGCCTGTGGCAAGGGGGTTGGAGCTCTGTGGGGTCCCTTCCAACCCAGACCATTCTGTGGTTCTATGATTCTATGACAGGTGGTAGCAGGACACGGCTGCTGTGGGATGGGGTTCCCACTGTTCCCAGGCCAGCTGCCACAGAGCCATGCAATGAGGAGCACCCAGCTTCTCATCCAAGGGAATTCAGAGAGCACCAAAAGGACATGGATTTGTGCTTCCACACTGGAGGAAATGCTGGTACCACTGTGGTTTATCCCATTTCTGCTTTGTTTTGGGCAGCGCTGGCCATCTGCAGCCCAGGGGAAGCAGTGGGGTGGCACTTGTGAGGTGGGAGGTCACATCTGCCCATGCTTGCCAGCGCGATGGGAAACAATAAAAAGATGAGGACGAAGCTGCTGCTGCTTCTGCCTTCAGTATCTCAAAGTGGCTGGGAGCCAAGCCAAAGGGAGACGAAAAGGGCTGCAGCTGGGGGGGGAGGAGTGGGATTTCCTGGAGGAGCTCCTCGGCTGGCACCGGGAGCGAAGCAAAATGCAGAGCTGGGCTGAGAAAACAGAATGAAGGTAAAAAGAAATACCCCCCCCCAGGCAAATGGTCAGTGATAACACACGTCTCATTGTGAAACGTTATCGGTGTCTCCAGGTTACTGGGAAAACAGAGGGGCCAGAGCAGGGCTGTTTGCGACGGGCTGTGGGCAGCCAGGGAGTGAAATTCCCCTTAAATCCCAATTCCAGATTAGGAGCTCCCTGTGACGGTGCCCTGGCAGCTCAATGCTCTTTTTCTGACAGGTTTTACTAAACTGAAATTGGTCCCACGAGTGCTGGAAGTCAGAGGGAGGAGAGGTGTGAGCTGGCCCCAGCTGCCCCGGCAGCCCTCACTCTCACCTTGCCAGTCATTTGAAACTGTGATTTTCCTTGCAAAATCCCTCAAAACCTGTGTTGGTAAAGCATGTGAATCAGAGAAGTCATCAACTCTGGGTTTCTGTGTCATGAAAGGTTAAAATCCTCTATTAAAAGTCAATGTTGTAAGCTAAAATCAATGAGCTCCAAGTCAATATTTAATGCCCCAAAGGAAGCTTCCCCTCGTTTTAGCCCCGGGAACGATCACATCGGGTTTGTATTTTATTTGCTGGAACTGTGGGCAATTATCTTTCAATCAGTGCAAACCAATATCTTAATAACATCCGTTTCCTCAGGCTCAGTGGAGAGGTGCCTTAGTATGGTGGGATTGGGGTGCTGGGAGGGAGGGAAAGGAGCCTGGACCTGGAAACAAAAGCTCAACAAGCTGACAGATAATAAACATCAGGGGATCGATACGGGTTGGTTGATGGGTTTAGTCATGTCAGTGAAGGTTGTTGAGGAAGCTGTGACACTACTGTGAAAGCCAAAGCGAGAAGCGGAGCCGACCTGGTGCTAGGGAAGATGCTGAATTAATCTTTTCCATCATCTCAGTGTGTGTCATGCAGGAATCAAAGTGCTACCAAGGACACCAAAGAGCTTTTACATCATAGCTTTAAAACATCAGAGGACTCGCATCCCAGCACAGGGAAGGGTAAAGTGGCACTCGCTGGATGGAGGAGCCGAAGAGCATGGATAGGGATCCACCACTGGGACATGGTGAGGATGGGGATCCACTGTTGGGACATGGTGAGGATGGGGATCCAGCACCAGGACATGGTGAAGATGAGGAACCAGCACCAGGACGTGATGGTAGCAGTGGCATCCAGGGAGCAGCACGGGGTAAAGACCACACCATTCAGGAACATGCACAAATGTACCTGCACTGATGTGCTCCCACCGTGCTCAGGCTGGGACACAGCGGTGGGGGAACGGACACGAAATCAATTACCACATTGCAGCTCTGCCTCCCTCAATTCCCCCCTCCCATGGCGTCGCTCTGAGGCTCCCTGTGTCATGAGGATGGATTGGCAGGCACAGGACAGCGAGTTGCCTCCGCTGTGCTGGCATTTCCCAGGCAAGCTGCTGGGAATGCTGCGTGTGCCCTGGGAGAGAGGTATCCCCTTGCAAGGGAAACACGGGGCAGGGGCAGGTGTTGGGAACAGAGCCCTTGGGAATTAACAGCCCAGGAGGGTTTGATTAAGCTCAACTGATCGATTGGTGCCAACAAATTAAAAGTATGTTGGGCTGAGGTGATTCAAAGTGATGGGGGTTGTTTTTTGGGGTGGGTTTTGGTGGTTTTATTTGAAAGTGGTGAAAAATACCAACAGCGCGACTGAGAAATGACTGTGCAGCTCCCAAACCAATATGTGGAAGAACTTTTTCCCAGTAAGGGTGAGGGAGCCCTGGGACAGGCTGCCCAGGGGAGTGTGGAGTCTCCTTCTCTGGAGATATTCCAGCCCCCTCTGGAGGCCGCCCTGTGTGACCTGTCCTAGGGACCCTGCTTTGGCAGGGGGTTGGACCCCACGGGCTCTGGAGGCCCCTTCCAGCCCCTACAATCCTGTGAGCCTGTGAAACACAGCACAGGGAAAAGCCAAGGGGAAGCAACCAACACCCAAAATAGATATATCTCCAAACCATCCCGGGGAAGCCAAGGAATCCACTGATATAAACACAGGAATTGAGGCTTGGCCACATGAAACAAAGCTCTGCTTTCAGCAGCACCTGGGGATGGTGAGATGGAAGCAATTCCTGGGTAATGAAGATACTGTTGTGGGGCTGAGGCTTCGCCGAGCAGCAATCTCCGCTGCCTGGGAAAAGGGGGGATTAAGTTACAGGCCGGCTCTGCTGGGGGAGAAACCTCCCCATCTTAAGCAAAACCTTCACTGGCGTTATCTGTTTAATGTGTTGCACGCCATTTGTGGCATAAACATTTCCAGTTCATTTTAATTTCATATTGGAGGAGACTAATAAAGACAGAGGGGTTATTGGTCGCAGCTGGGTGAACGTGGCAAATGGGACTTGAAGAATTATTCTGTCAGAGACGTGGAGCCAGATAGTATTGGGTTTTTTTTTCCCCCCTTGCAGTCCTGCCAGCAGTTGAATAGGGGGGTTTATTAAAAATATTCATGTAATTAAAACCCACGGTCTAGAAAGGCTTTAGAGGAACTGGAGCTCCACTGGAATAACCCGTTTACGTTCAGATGCTGTAGGTTTGGCTCTGCCTCTGGTAAATAAAGCTTTATTTAGGGGGAAGAAAATGGGGGGGAGGGAGAAAAAGAAGGAAGAATTTTAAGTTACATTTGGAAATGGAGGTGGCTGTCAAAGGTGCAGTGACTGATGTGGCTTAAGAGGACGGAGCTATTGAAATCCATTAGCCATGAGCTGGGTGGCCGGTGTGTCCTGAGAACTGACTTTCATTCAGCACACATGTAGTTCTGACAGCCAGCACCCAGGTTTTCAGCCGTTGTCCATCAGCGTGATGGATCGTCCTTCCCTCCCCTCCCAAACCCCAACCCGGGGCTGGAACAGGGAATTTTCCCAAAGGGAAGGAAATAACCCCAGTGAAATCCAGACCCAACAACCACCCAGAGCCTTTTTTCTCATTTATTTTTTTCTTCTCCCACCCCCCCCTTTCCTTCTCTTTCTCAAAGCTTTGTCCAGCAATAAACAACTGTTTCAATCTGCTGCACTGATCAAAAGAAATGTTTTAATCAGTCCCAGGCAAAATATCATGCTATTATGTTATCACTGGAGCAAATCATCAAAAATACAAAACAAAAATAGCGGTTTAATATGCTCCAGATCAGGAATGTCTTGAAGAAACTTGCCTTCCTCACAGGTGTGTCCTATTTTAAGGGGGAGAGAAGGAAAAAAACCCAAAAACTCTAAAAATAAATGAATTAAAGCATGGGGGAGAACGTGGCTGTCTGGGCAGAAATGCTGAGATCAAACCTGACCAAGCAAAATTAGCACAGATTAACCCCTCAAAACGCCCCATCCCTTCCCCCAGAGATGGTTTGATTCCTTTGTTTTAATTTAAACCCATCAAATCATCTGAAAATCACTCAGCTGCGTTTTCACCTGCTGCAAAGCAAACTCCTGGGGGGAGCCGTGGGGACACCCACCCGTCCCTGCTCCCATGGCTCTGGCTGCTGAGGGGTGTGCACCCAAGGAAACCCAGAATCTTTTCTGATTCAGGACCCTGAGCAGGGTCTGGATGGGAAGTGGGATGGCAGTAGGAGCTGTCAGTGGATGCAAGAGCATCCCTGCCTGCGAACTCGATGCGTGATCGGTTGCAGAGGTACCCGCCATCTCCTCTGAAAACTTCCAACTTGAGCAGAGCTGGATCTCATTTCCACCCTCCCTGCTCTGTTCTGCGTCCAGGAGACCTTCCCAGTGAAATTCTTCCCTTTTTTATGGCCCACAGCTCCAGCTGCACAAATGATATGTGAAAACAGTTTAAAAATGAATGATTTTGGGGTCATTTGGGGAGCTTGGGTTTGGAGCAGGGTGCTGTGGCTGTCCCACCAGCCAGACCTGGCCACTGCTCTCCTCACATCAGCAGTTCACAGGAGGATGAGCTCTCAGACAGACCTTTGGGATGCATTGGCTTGAAGAAGCCTTGACTCTCCTTAGGGTCTTCAAAGCAGCAAGGAGACAATCCAAGGAGAGAGGTCTGTGATGACACACATGGGTCTCAAACACCTCCCAAACACATTTGACCAAAAACCACCTCAGAAAGTGGGGAGATTGGCTCAGGCAGGAGGGACAGCAGTGGGAACGAAGCACCCAGACCTGGCCAGAGCCAAACAAGCCCTTCCCTGTCTTCTCCTGGCCTGATCCAGATGAGCTCTTCTGCATCCTCTCCTTGACACCCCTTTACCTTGAGAGCTTCTCAACGCCCAACACGGCGAGTGTTGGCTCTTCCAAAGCACAAAGGCTTTGGAAATGTTGGGTTTCGTTTCAGTTGGAAATGAAGTTTGGGGCTTTTTGCTTTGCTTCTACTTGGTTTTATCTCCAAACTCTCCAGGAGACAGGGTTGTGCTCCTTCCCCCAGTCTGAATTGTTAAATTCTGGTAGTATTGAGAAGCAAAGCAAAGGGGATGATGTTATCTGTTAGAATAGCCCAAATAGAGACATTATCCTGCTTTCATGAAAGCCAAAGGCCGAATTCATATTTATTTGAGCTGCAAGAGAATCTGGCTTATATCCTGGACATTACAGCATATTGTTTCAATCTATACTTTTATTAGCAATATTGATAATGTCAGAAGAAACGCGATACAGGAAACAGCTTATCAGCTTCGATTAATTTTAGGGGAAGGCTTTTAATGAGGATAGAAGAAGAACTCAGCACAGGGCTGAAGCTAAAAGCAGTGCTGGTAAATGGTGACAGGCGGTACCTGCACAGCCCCCTGTCCCCTGGACAGTCAGTGTGATTTTTCACTGTGTGGAAGAATAAAAGTATTACAGTTATGGAATTGTTTAGGTTGGAAAAGATCTTTAAGATCATTGAGTCCACCCATTAACCCAGCACAGCCAAGCCCAGCTCTAAACCCCGTCCCCAAGCACCACATCTACATGGCTTATAAATCCCTGGAGGCACAGTGACCCCACCACTGCCATAGGCAGCCAGTTCCTGAGCCTGGCAACCCTTTGGTGAAGGTGTTTTCCCTAATCTGCAATCCAAACCTCCCCTGGCACAACTGGAGACAGTTTCCTCTTGTCCTATCACTTGTTTCTTGGAAGATGAGGCTGACCCTCCCTGCTACCTCCTTCTTCCTGGGAGCTGTAGGGTCTTCCCACACCTCCTCTTCCCCAGACCACACACCCACAGTTCCCCTGGCCGCTGCCCATCTCCAGACCTGCCTTGTGCTGCAGACCCTTCCCTGCTCCATTGTCTTTGGACACGCTCAAAACCAAACACGGCACTCGAGGGGTGGCCTCACCAGCGCGGAGCAGAGAGAGATGATCCCTACCCCATTGCTTCCCACACCATTCCTGGTGCAAATAAGCAATTAGCAGCTTGATAACCATTTTTTTGTAATGACCATTAGTTGTCCACTTTATTAACACTTTTGTACAAGCTGATTTGCTGCAAAGGCTGCAGGAATGAAGGTATTTCTCGAAACCAGAATTCAATCCGGTTGCTGTGCACAGGCAGCTTCTGCTCCCAAAGCCCCAGGCAATATCCGTGGGGCAAGGCTTGTGAAACACCCTCACCACAAGGAGAAAAAGCCCTAATTCCAGCACCAAAACCTCCAGTCCCACAGGACAGGATCTGACTCACTTGAAGGCATGTTTGGGGCGGGGAAGTTTTACTTTCAAGCAGTCCTGGGGTGCGCAGGAGCTCTGTGAGCCACCAGCCTTTCCCCTGGTACTCCATCACCTGACATCAGCGCTGGATTATGTATGGTTTGGCCCTTGGAATGTTGCTCTGGATCCGGACCTGTGCTCTTAGTTCTAAGTTTAAAACAGCAGCCTGCACGGATGGCATCGTGGTCTCCTGGATCCCAGCTCCCTTTTGTCTTAGTGCTGAAGACACCCACAAAACTCGGTCCCATCCACTAAGTTTACCAAACCACCTCAAACATCCCACCAAAAGCCAAACCTCAGAGGCATTGAACGTAACATGAGGGTGGAGATGATGGATAAAACCACAGAGTGCTGGGGTAAGGTGGGCACAGCGCAGGGCTGGGCAAGTGGGTGTTAAATCCTTCCCAGGCTTCGTATACACAACGGGAAACACCACATCAACTGGTATTTAATATCTTGTGTTTGAAACCTTCTATATAGCAAGAGCAAGCATCTTCTCCCAACCCAGAGTAAATAAAACAAAGAGGATATTTCTATGGGCTTCAGACACAGGCCCATGGTGGAGAGATGTGGATGGTCTCTCTGATGAGCTGGAGGAGGAGCCAGCATCAATCCCTTGGAGCACCATCTGAGTAACAGCAAGAGTAACTCCGAGCAGCCACACAAGTCCATTATTCTTTCTCTTCCTTCTGGTGCAGCGGAGGCCCCACTGCATGCACAGGCCTGACTGGAAGCAGATGGACTCATCAGGGCTGGCTGGGCAGGTGAGCAGGGCCGACGAGCTGCTAAGTGCTCCCAGCTGCCCGGCAGGGCCCTGAGGAAATTGTTGGAGCCAGGACCCAGCTCAGAGATGAGATCTGGAGCCAGAGCCAAGAAGGAAAAAGTGGATTTCTCCAAAAAAGCCAGTCTCACAACCTGACAGAGTGAGGCTTTCAGAGCAGGAGGAAATCTCCGAGAGCCTCTGTGGTGCATCTGATATACCTTCAGAGGGCTGAGCCCCTGCCCCAGCTCTGCTTTCGTCCAGGATCTGCCTCCTTAGCCAGCCCAAATTACTTTTCCTGGGGGTTCTCCCTTATCACTGGCGTTTCCCTCTCCAGAAAGGTCTTGAATTTTACTTTGCATTGTTTGATTTATAAGCTCAAAGGGTCCTTCACAAAACCTGGACTGCTCCTCATACTAAATTGCTGCAATAAACTCAAGACTTGATGCTTCAGGATAAGCGATCCGGGAGGAAATTGTTTGATGTATGGAAGCAGAGGGTAGGTCCTTCTCGTGAATGTCACCGAAGGGACACGGAGGAGAAGGGGGTCTATAAATAACTATGAAGTTCGGAAACCACACGAGCTCAGGGGGAGCAGAGCCCCACCAGCAGCTTGCAGCACAATATCCAGTATCTGCAAAAAGTCAGTACAACCCCCAGCAGCCCCAATTCCTGTACCCAGCCTGTCTGACACCAGCTGTAACTCCAGGGGGGCTGGGGGGTGGCAGCGGGGGAGGTATGCTGTAGTCTTCACAGACCCAGCCAAGCACAAAAAGGGGTGCTGGGACCTCACATCCTGAAGCACAGATCAGCAGCTGGAAGGGAAGGTGATCCAGGAGCTCGCAAAATTTTATCCACATTGTGACAATGGTGGGGTTTTTTGGTTTTTTTTTAATTTTCCTTTCCAAAATTACTATATCAAAAATAACTCTTTACACTTTAAATGCTGTTGGTTTTTTTTTCCCCAGCTCTCTGTGGCTGTAGAATCCACAGAGCACAGATGCTGCTGGAGCCCAGAGGATGCTCAGCCGGGGTGGACAGGGCTGCTGCAGCCAGACTGCCAGCCCCAGCTCTGGTGCCTCTGAGCAACACAGCGGCGAGGAAAATTGTGAGCTACATCCAGCACGAATGCCAAGGGATGAGGTATCACCAGCAGCAAAGCACAGCTCCAGCCAGCCTGGGGCAAGTCGGGGGGGATGCAGCCCCCTGCACCCAGTACCCAAAATACACCCAAGGGCCAGGAGAGCTGCGGCGGCGCCGGCGATGCTAACGTTATGTCTTGGACTGCTGAGGCTGTTGTTGAGCTTTCTGAGCCGTGTTTTTAGAGAGTCACTGCGTGTTTGGCGTATTCAGGGAGTCGGGCAGACACACGGAATTAAGGAGGAGGGCCCAGTCAGTGCTGAGGAGCCATCTGTTTCCAATCGGGCGTGTTTACGTATTAATGTGCAATACAAATTTGTAAACACGAGCGTTTGAGGCTCTTGTAGGAACCGATACCGGCCTTTCCCCTTTCTGCCTCTTTATTGGAACAGCATGTGTGTGTCCCCCGGCCCCAGCCGCACACGGACGCCGTTCCAGCGCTGGATGCCTTTTAAAATGGTCTGGGTGCTTTATTTGTTCTGGTCTATCTTTGCTATCCAATCCTCGTTTGTTTTGCATAATTGCGATACAAATTATCATCTAATTAGGGAGCAAACCTCAGAAGATCAAATGCAAAGCTGAGGCGCTCCCATCAGCCCAGGGCTGCGCCCGACGCTGCCTCCGCGCACTCGGCTCTGCTAGGTGATGTATTAAATTGGGGTGAAACCGGATCACAAACTGTGCTTTGATTAAAAGCATTATCACACAGTGAGGGGGTGTCTCCTTGGTCGTTAAATCAGCCTCCTGGTGCCTGAGCACCAAGCACACCCCGTGTCCCCTGGTACAGGCGGCTTTATTCACCGAGCGCTACGAAGGGGATCAGATATTCCCTGAGTAACCTCAGACTCTTCTCAGGAAAGGCTGGATGACTCACTGCTAAGGTTGTTCAGCAAGTTTAAGCTTTAAAAAAGAAAAATACTCAAACCCAGTGATTATTTCCCCCCTGTTCCCAATTAAAAACCCCATGCTGATACCCAGGCTACATCCAAAGAACTGGCAACCTTTAGGTTGCCGCAGGCTTTTCGAGTGCCATCACTGGGAGAAGCACAGAGCAGCCAGTCGTGGGTTTGTGTGTACAGGCACATGGGCCTACTCGACCCCAGGTCCCCACATTTAATCACTAATGATTTATTTTGCCAACTTTCTGGGGCTGCCCAGCAGCAGCCCTGAGGGTTATCCCCTATTTTGGGAGCAGTTTTCCTCATATCTGCAGAAGCATCAAGGGATGTGAGACATTCCTGTGCTGGGAGCCTTGGCGGGGTCAGAGGTGGCAGTGTGGCCATCAGGCCAAAGAGCTGTGGCTGCCTGACAATGCTCTGGTTTGGGAAAAAAGCTTTGTTTTTGGGAAAGAATCACCACCACCACCTTTTTGTTTGGCTGCAGCGGTACGTGGAAGGATAAATCAAGAGAGAAAGGCAAAGAGAATAAAGTAACCTCAGGGAGCCCAGACCAGAGAGTGCCCCTCATGCCACGCTCCGCTCTCATTAGTGCTAATTGGTATTTATTTGGCTGCCTCACCCACGATGATGAGTACAGCATCCCCTCCCCCCACACACCCCCCCCCCCGGGCAGCTCCGTGCCAGCACCCAAGGGACATGGTGGTGTGCATCACCAAGCTCTGGGCATGCTTTTGGTGTGAAGGGGCGTGAAAACCAGGCTCCTAGGGACCCACATCAGCACAATGAAACCCAACCTGACTCTGCTGGTGTTGGCTGAGCAGCCACTGTTGGGGCACATCACCCCCACTGAGTTTGTGGTTTCATGCCAGGAGGCAGAGAAGGACCAAGCAGCTCTGGGAAGCTCCGTGCCCTGGGTGGGAATGAGGGGGGATCCCATCAAAGAGAGCACATCCTCAGCTGCAGTCGATGGGATTTATCTGATCCGGTGCTGAAGGTTTCTATCCCAGTCATTATCCGTCACGTCTGTAACCAGAGGGACACTGGGTCACCAGCGCGTGGCCAGTGACTCTGGAGTATCTTGTGCAACCACAGATACTTGGAAAATTGGACGTTACCCATTGCATCCACCCACGAATCCATGACTGATCCAGAAGATCATTCCAGCTCCCCAGAAGTATAACCACATGTGGGGACCGGTACTCGGTCACTCAGCCCACGGGGAGCAGAGACCCGCACTGTGGGTGAGGATGAGGGATGGCTCAGAAATGAGGACTCCCAAATGAAAAAAAGGTTTGGTTTGGGTTTTTTTTAANCAGAGTTGTAAAGAGAACTAGATTTTTATATAGAGATATATAAAATTTATCTATATGTATCTATATATATAAAAAATCTACTAGATTTTATATATAATATCTAGATAGATAGATATAAAATCTAGTTATCTTTACAACTCCGTAAATGGAGATGTTTATATATATAGATAGATATTATATATAAAAGCTAGTTCTCTTTACAACTCCGTAAACATCTCAATTTCTCTGCATCTCTTCACCCGTACAGCGCAGAGTTTNGTGAGATAAACTGCTAAGAAACAACAGGAGAAAGCAGGTTTGCTTGTTTGTAACACTCGTACAGACCGTTTAGCCAGGCAAGCATGGCCCACTGGTTCATACTGGTACTGCTGGGGGCTCTGGGAATGCTCAAAGCAGGGAAATTAGGGAAAACAGTGCTGGTCCATTTTTAGCAAAGTCTTATCGTAGCAAAAGTGTGACTTTTTGATAGTTCAGTTCGATGAAAATAAAACCAGGTACCAATCCTGACCCCTCAACCTGCCATTAGTCCCTGTGCCGTACCGTGCTGTGCCTGTAAACAAAGGCTTCTCATAACCCAAACATGTGGCTGGTCCCACTCAAGTGCTCTTTTCCAGTCTGTCATATATCAAATAACAAATTTGGCTTCAAGTAGGGGCTGAACATCCATCAAATACAGAATAAACCCTGTGCCCCAATTTATTGCCAGTTACATTGTGCCCTTGGGAGCTAGAGATTATCTACAGGAATAACGAGGATATCCATGGGTTATAATCAAACAGGTCTTTTCTAGAGGAGATTTAAAGTCATGTGGTGTGGGGCCCATAGAGTTGTAATTCTCCAGGAAGGACCTGTGTGCTTCACCAAGCCAGGAGCACCCCTGCCCCTTCCCTGGGCACCAGCTGGTGGATGCCATCCCAGGTGGATCTTCTGTGTGTCTCCCAGGGCAGAAAGCCCTGGCTAGGAGAAGTGTCCCACAGGGCTCCTGGAGGAGTTTCAGCCCACACAGCTCTCTGAGGTGTATCTCCCACATTCTCCAGCCCGGATCCAGCTCGCCATGGGGGAGACGTGTGATCACCCATCCATCCTCTGCTCCTTCCCACTTCATTATCAATGCTGGTGCTGCTCTGCACTACCACCTCCCAGATACCTCCAGAAGCAGGAGCAAGGAGAGGAGGGTTCTTGGCGCAACCCCACATCAGGCTCTACTGTCCCATCCCCACAAGGTGGGAACACATCCGTCTTTCACCCCGGCTTGCTTTACCTTGGCGGCAGCCACTGGAACATACATTCCCTACTCTGCTGAGTCATCTGGAGCCTGAAGCAGAAAGGCACTTTCACATCATTAATTAGGACCCACTGAAGCCCAAGGAATTCGAGAACATGCTTGAGCACTTGGCCAAATCCAGCTCCTTTGCTGAGTCAAGGTCTCAAGGAGTCCCTTTGGAAGCAGTGGAAAGACCCAAGCAGGGTGAGGAGAAGCTGGCCAGGGCTTTGAGCTAACTGAAGGCTCAAGAGAGGGCTGCAGGACAGCGTGTTTGTAGAGATGCGTACGGCCACGTTCCCACTTCAGAGTGCAAATATTAAACTGTACACTTTGCTCTTAGCCTACAACCACAACATAAATACCACCAGGAGGTATCACCTTGCTGTGGAGCACCTTGAACTCTCCACGCTCCCAGATCCTCCACCCTCCCAACAAAAAGACACGTTTGTTCCCAAAAACCCCCAGAAAACATTTAACAAATTCCTAGACATACTGCTCCTGTACCATGCAGTGTTTCAGAGCCAATAACTAGCGAGCCCTGGGGTATGAAGAAGGAAGGCAAGGCTTGCTTTACATATCAATGCTTAGAAACAGCGTATAACTCCACTTAAAGGCAATGGTTAATCGTGGGGTGCCAGCTGGAGTGATTACATCTGCCATCTCTCAAAGAAGCCGGAATGCTGTCACTCACTTTGAAATGGCTTGCTGCATTCATCAGTCTAGATGGCACGGAGAAGTTATAGCCATACAAGCCATATGGAGGATGTAAAGAACAATTAAGTGCTTCCCGAGCAATGGGACTTGATGGGAAAATGTTTCCAGATGCATGTAATCCATACAGCATTTGACTAGCAGAATTAGGTACTTGTAGACATTGCCCATTTAAGTCTTCAGCTTTAGCGTTCTTCAGGCTGGTTATGCCGAGGGAAGAGAGTTTTGGCATATCCACCATGAAGTGGGGTAAGATGTGTGGGTTGGTGCCTCCCAGTTTTTCGTGGCTTGGGAAGACGAGAGGCTGTTGTCTTAAGAAGCTCGTGGGACAGATCTTGTAGTAGAGGGGCACGTTGAGGTTGTGGAGGTAGGTCTCGGGGCACGACACGCTGATGTTGCTTGCTGACAGGTGAAAGGTAGGAGGTGAGCACGATGGAGAGAGCAGGGGGTTGAGAGGAGAGGGCGTCCCACCGCTGGAGGTCACCGGAGAAGAACCCGAGCTCCCACCTGGAAAGGAAAGACAGAAATGTTCCCAGCTGGGCAGGCTGAAGTTCACAGCCGAGGAGCCCTCAGGGAAACCCCTCTCCACATCTCCCTGCTGACGGCGTCCATCCAGGCACAAACCCACTCCAAACACCAGCTCCTGGAAAACAGGAAGGCCTTTCCATAAATCATTGGTTGTTGCCACTTGGCACTTGACTGAGAACAATATTCACACATGTCTAATCCCACTCATTTGGGGGACAGCTGCAAAGTTCAGCCCCACACATACAGGTACCTGCCGGGTCTGCGCCTCTCCGATGTCTTTATCCCATTCCACACACCCCATTCGTAGTTCAGGTTCCCTATTTCTTGTGCAAATTACAGGCAGCTTTTCCCCCTTGTACATAAGAACAAAAAAATGTATTCAGCCTGACGGAGACCTTTTTTTTCCCCCCTTTTCCCTGGTACCTTCCTGCTCACAGGAATTGCCTAATTTTCCTTGGCTTCCCCTGGAATTTGAAACGTACCCTTGAATACTATCGGTGTCTCCAGGAACTTTAAATGCACATGGCATCTGAACGTTCCTCTCTCTGAACTGAATCAATGGACGCTTTCATAATTCGGAGGAAAAGCAACACCAGCTCGGTGCTGTACAGCATCCCTGCTCAGCACCGACCTGCCGTTCCTCCGGAGCAGCGGCACGAGAGGAAACTAAGAGCCAGCAGCTGCTCTGGTGTGGGGATGGTGCTCTGGAGGGGCCAGCCTGGTGCTGAACAGATGCTGGGTTCCTCTAACACTGTTTGAGAGCCCTGTGTCTCTAATGCACGTTCATTACCACGTTCTTCCAGGCCTTTTAGGTTGGTTTTCTTCTCCCTTTATTTGTATTATCAAAGCCACTGGGAAAGGAAGGAAGGGAGTGTGGATCCTTTTTTGCTATGTGTTTCTCCCTATTTTTGTTTAATTCCAAGCGATGTACCATCGGGATGTGATCCAGTCAGACTTGACATGCAATCAGCAGCACGGAATCCACTGCACAACCAAGCCATGGCTGCTGCTATGTCCAACCTAAAAAACCCACCCTGAGCCACAAAGGTTATCTGCAAACTCCCAGAAGCGGGGTGTCTTATGGGTTGGGTAATGCCCAGGCAGCACCTATCAGCACTAATGTCCTGGAAATATTCCAGGGCTGGAACTGCTCGCCCTCCCACACTGATCTCAGGGGCTGTTTCAGCACTGACATCAGCAGGAGTGGATGCAGGGCAGGGATCTGGTCCTCTCCCCGATGTATGCATCCCAACGTCCTCCCAGGACTCAGGGACTTTGGGTCATGTGAAATGATGTGATGGGGATGGTGGTAGTGACTGCGAGGTGGATCCCTCCAGAGCCAGCTGCAGCGGAGCGGAGGAGCCTTAGCGGTTCCTCCTGGGCATCCTAAGCAGAACAGGGAGCAGGGAGGGGAGGACAGAGCAGCTCAAAGAGCAAATTCTTTCTGCCTTCTCTATCAGGCCAATTCTTTCTTCGGCACATTGCTCACACTTTTAATTTATCTTCTGGTTTGGTGGTCTCAGGGTTTCTATTTTTCACCTTTTCTTCAGAAATAGTTTTGCTATTAATAAAATTGGAGATTTTGGTATTTTTACATCAGGCCAAGAAATTAATTGTGAAGAAAAAATACCAATTACATTAAATCTAGCCCCTCAAAATAATATATATATAATCCCAGGAAGCCCTAATATTTTATCATCTCTACAATGATCAAGGCCGTTGCTGTTTTCTCACTCCTCACTGCAGCTCACCCCTCAGCTCCTCTCCTCCGTACTGCATCACAGCCTGAAAAATGGGTTCCAAAGGGTTTGGGGTTTTTTTTGCATAAAGTCTTTTCTAAATTTAAAAAAAAAAAATCTAGTTCTTTTCTAAATTAAAATATATATATATATTTACAGAGTTGTAAAGAGAACTAGATTTTTATATAGAGATATATAAAATTTATCTATATGTATCTATATATATAAAAAATCTACTAGATTTTATATATAATATCTAGATAGATAGATATAAAATCTAGTTATCTTTACAACTCCGTAAATGGAGATGTTTATATATATAGATAGATATTATATATAAAAGCTAGTTCTCTTTACAACTCCGTAAACATCTCAATTTCTCTGCATCTCTTCACCCGTACAGCGCAGAGTTTTGCCGTGATTTCTGCAGAATTTCCCTGCAGAGGAGGCAATGCTTTGCTGCACCCCAACAACAAAGGTCTTTGGAAATTTCCTGACATAAATGCGAGTTAAACCGGCGCCTTTAATCCCAAACCGGGGTGCTCCCGAGGATTTTTATTAGATTTTTATTATTATTTTTTTCCCTTTCAGGCATCAGGAGCGATGAGTTTCCAAATCCTATTTCCAAAACTATTTCTTCCCTGCACTTCTGCGGGGCTATCGCGCCGCGGGACTGCTGCATCCTAAAAAACCAGATTGTTTCCTCCCCGCTACCAGGGTTTTTTAGCTAAAATCCTCCAGCGGCTTGGAAACAATTAGTGTAACGGGATCAAAGCCGTAACGACCCGACCTTAAACCGGCCTCCTGCATACTCAGGTGGGGGTTTTTTTGATCTGATTTCTGCCGGGGACAGACAGCGGAGCATCCCACCTCTTCCCGGGGTGAGCGCTCGGCTCCTCACATCCATTGTAACGGGAAAGGGGTTGGGTTTTGGGTGGGGGGTTTTTGACGAAAACACGTGGAATTGGCTTCCCAAAAAGCCCCCTTGGCCGCCGGTTCGTTTTCTGAACTCATTTCAGTATCTTAAT
The DNA here is from genome assembly GCA_013400835.1 of Zapornia atra. Taxonomy (NCBI): domain Eukaryota; kingdom Metazoa; phylum Chordata; class Aves; order Gruiformes; family Rallidae; genus Zapornia; species Zapornia atra. Next base: position 73,593 of record VZTU01026623.1, read on the forward strand.
AGTTTAAGACCCCACACACATCCTGCTCCCCCCTAGGACGCGCTCCCGCGGAGACCTCCGGGTGTGCGGCCGCTCAACAGCCCCGAGGCCGCGGGGAGAGGCGGGGCAGGGGAAAGGCAGCAAACGGGACTTACCCTGGCTGTCTGCGCCGAAAACCTTGAAGTCCAGGGCTAGGGGGGACCGCCACGGGTAGGTCTCCAGGAGCCCGTCCAGGACCCCCCTGCGGGGCGAGACGGGGCTCAGCGCCGCGGCGGGGCCGGCGGGCGAGACGGGGGGTGCGGCGGGGCGGCTCCGGCCCTTACCTGTTCCTCCCGGGGTCCCGGAAACCTTTGGCGAAGGGATTCCTGTCGATCTTCAGCTTCGTGATCTGGAGCGGGACGGGGGAGAACGAGAGGGGCCGTTAGGGAGAGGGACGGAGCGGGAGCGACCATCGGGGCTCTCCGTGCCCCCGGGTCGGGTACTGTCGGGGGTCTCCATCCTCCCGGGCCCCGGTACCGTCGGGAGTCTCCTTTCCCCGGGTCCCGTTACTGTCGGGGCTCTCCAACCCCCACCCCGGGTCCCGGCACCGTCGGGGGTCTCCATCCCGCCGGCCCTCCCAGTACCTGCTGGTTTTGGTAGGCTGTCACGGTGGTGAACTCGGTCTCCTGGAAGGAGAAAGTCTGCACCCCCTCGGCCGGCAGCGACTGGATCTGGGCGAGATCGAAGCGGGAATCCTGGGCGATAACGTGGACGCGGGGCTTGTACTTGTGCATGGACTGCAGGATGATCTGTGCGGGGGGAGAGGCAGGCTGAGCCCCCCCGAAGGGGAGAAGGGCAGGAAGAAAACCCCATGCGAGATGCGGATGGAACCCGGGACCCAGCCCTCAGCCCCGGGACAAGGGGGACCGGCCCGCCGCGTTGTCACCCCGGGGTGATGCTCTGCCCTGCTCCCCGCTCCCGGGGCAGCCCCACACCTACGTGGCCCTTGTTGTCCATCTCGTTGTTGGTGAGCTTCACCCGGTCGAAGCTGATGATTTGCCTCATCCAGGTCTCCCCCGAGCAGGGGGAGTCGGGGTGGATGTAGAGCCGCGGGGTGATGCAGGAGTGGTCCGTGTTCCCCGCCACCATCCACTGCGAGCTGTGATAGACGTACCTGGCCCGGGCCGGGCCGCGGTCAGGCGGCGGAGACCCCTTCCCCGGCCAGACCGCCCCCCCTATAGAATCTATACGTGCCCGGCGTTCCCCCCGCGCTGCACGTCTGTGCAAACCCATCTCCCATACGCGCGGTGAACGATCAGACCGCGGACTGCAAACGCTCAGCCCGGCAAGAGGGACCCGGAGCGGGGTTGGGGGGTGTGTGAGGGTGCGTGGCTGCCCCGCCACTTTCCCCCGCAACCTCGTACCTGTATCTTTTGGAGTCCACTGGGACGACGTCGATGGCGATGTAGTACTGCTTCAGCGGCTCCAGCCCCTTCACCTTCACCCTGACCGACGGGAACATCCTCCTGCGGCCAGAGGGAAGGGCCTGAGCAAGAGCTGCCGGTCCAGCCGCGAAAACGGGTTGAAAAATAATTAAACGGGCACCGGGGGAAAATATGAAACTCACAGAAATAGAGGGGGAAAAAACGAAATAAAAAGAAAAAATCAAACTCACCGAAATAGAGGGCTGAAAAAGAAAATATAAGAAAAAGAAAAATACCCCGACCCAAGGAAAACAAATCAAAAGAAGCACCCAAAAAACCCCAAACCCCCAAACCAAAACTAAACCCCAGCGAAAAAAGAGAGAAATTAAAAAACAGCGTCGGGGCGGAAAGCGGACGCGGAGGGGGATGGGCTGGACTGTACGGCCGGTACCTGCCGGCCTTGGTGATGATCATCTCGGTGCCGATCTCATGGAACCTTCTCCAGAGCTCGGAGCCCTGCAGCTCCACCTGCACCCCGGCCCCCGCCTCCCGGCTCTCGGCGCCCGCCTTGGGCCGCTTCTCTGCGGGGAAGAGAAACCGGAGGGGACGGCTCGGGACGCTTGCTGGGGACGGGGCATGGGGTGGGGGGCGTGAGGAGCGGCGACCCCTCGCCCCGCCGCCTCCCCGGGCCCGGGGATTCCCCCTCCGGGCGTCCCCGCCGCTACCAACCGGGCTCCGGGGCTC
>VZTU01026623.1:76648-92930 GCA_013400835.1 Zapornia atra
CTCCGGGATGGGGTGGGGGGGCTCCGTCCGGGACCCGCAGGTGCGCAGGGCAAGGGCTGCGCTGGATTTGCGCGGCTATTTTCACACACCCCCTCCGCGGCGACCTCCCTGCTCTGCAGAGGCTCGAACGCACCGCCCTGATTTATTTCCCATCCAAGCGCCCTCCCCAGGGCCGGCACCAAGGGGGATTCTTGGGGGTATGCCATTTTGGGGGGGCCTGGGGGGTGGTATTCTCGCTGAGCAGGGTCTGTGTCTGCCTCCCTCACCCACCCCCAGCGCACCCCTCTGTCCCTGCACCGGGGAGGTCAGCTGGGATAGATGAGCCTTAGCTGGGAAAAAAACCCATGGAAAGGGATAAAATTCACAGGCCAGCTGAGAAAGCAGGTTGGGAGGTGGAGGGGGGGTGGGGGGAGGCACGCAGGAGCTGCCCCAGGATGCTGCAGCTTCGGGGCAGGCAGGGGATGGGGTGCAGAGCTCCTTATCCCACTTCCACGCGCTCCCAGAGTCCCAGGGGAGCATTGGATGGTTCAAATGTTTCACCAGTCAGGATATCTTGCCGTGTTTGTGGGGTCTGTGTCCTGGCACACACATTCCTCCCAAGCCTTGGGCAGGGGATGAGGTGAAAACCACGTTGTCTTTGTGGAGACAACCGAAGCCACACGTCAGGCAGCCACTCTCCAGCTGAATTCCTGACAAGTGGCTGTTCCAAACGCCCCAGACTCACATCCTTATCCTCAAACCCCCATTCCAAGGATGCTCATTACTCAGCTTACACTGGGCTTTGCGTGCTGGCACCCGTTTATAGATTTCTAAGCATTTAAATGCATTAATAGCCATTTATACTTTAAAACACACTTTTACACACTGAAGTCATGAGGATAAGACCTCAGAGGCCTTCAGAGTGTCCAATGCTGGTGACTTTAACATTTATTGAGGCCATATAAGGCTTAATTTTCCTTCATGCAGTGTCTCAAAATACAGAGACCAGCTACATCCCATCGTTACCTGAAGCACACGGTGGGGTTGTCCCCCGCTGCCCACCAGCAGTGGCCCTGCAAAGCCCCAAACCCCTACAAGATGCACCCTCCTGATGCAGGATGGGTGCCTGACCCATGCTGGGGGCCGTTCTGGGGTGGTACCCCGCTGCCACCCCACCCATGGGGGCCCAAAATGGATGGGTGAGCAAGGCAGGGGGAAGAGTCTGCGGGAGGTTATCTGATCTGTGAGGATCAGTGTCACCTGTGAGGGTCGTTATTTCTTCTCACAAAGAGGCAAATTTCATAAACATGTTGATAATTATCTCAACATAAGCTCATGATTTAAAAGCCAGGGGAACGACAGGGTCCTTCCCACAGCCCGGCCGGGACTGACGCTGCGCTCCCCAGCACTGATGGAAGCCAGCTGAGGGCATTAAGTGTGAACCTTTATCTCTGCTGACATGACATATTATTAAAAAGCATTTGGAGTAATCTTTTATTTCCTTCAGCATTGCAACACATCTCAAGAACTTGGCTGGGGATCAACCGACCCTTTTTAATTTCCTACAATGAAAAATAAAACAAAAATAAAGCCCTATTGGAGATGATATAATCAGGAACATTTTGAGGGTTTAGGGCAAATTAATATGTCAGAGAAGGGTTTTTGGGGGACTTGGAGAGCTTTGAGACTGACTCAGAGCCTTCCTGGGCTCTGTAATCTCATTGTCTCTCCTGAATTGTGTGATGGTGTGTCACGCATTACCATCAGCAGAAAATTGAGCAAATAATCGTTTGGCACAAGGTGCAGAATAACTAACTTAATTTTAAAGCAAGTGTTATACAATATGCCAGAAATGTTTGCTTAACTTGAAAACCATCTTTCCATCCTGCCCATTAATGCCTTAAAGTGCACAGGTACATTCAGGAGATCGACTCGTGTCCGTGCCGCTCTCCGTGTTGCCAAGATTTACATTGCACTTAATAAAAAAAAAAACCCCAAAATAAACCCCCCAAGGTGAACCAAACCAACTTGGGGCTCTGGGGTGATGCTTTGCTGTCACCTGCACCCGATTACGCATCTCAGGCTTTAATAACTCCACCCGATGTGTCATATATACAGCTGCAATTATAAGTGTGGTGCTGGGACATGTTCAGTTCTAATGGGTAAACTTTAAGGATTGTTCATCCTCTGCTTCACAAATCCTCAGTGAGAAAATGTTAATTATTTTTATTTTATACTAATTTTGAGGGGGAAAAGTGTTCCCAGCCCTGTGGTTTCTAACCAGGAAGATGTGGCGCCGCATCGTTGGGTACCATTAAATGAGCCCCGTATCCATAGCGCAGCCTCAGCGATGGCTTCATCAGCGATTAATTAGATGATGCAAATGGGTGTGAGTGCATCGCTTTTCCCTGCTGGGTCTACGCAACGCTGGACACACTCTGAGTGACTTTTTTTGAGGGGTGAAACTCCTCTTCCCCCCACGGAGCTGTAGCCAGAGCCAGCAAAGCCTGGGCTGGTCCCTTGCTCCCCTCGCTCTCCCCTCCCGGGCTCAGTGACACCAACCACATCTCCTCTCACATCTTCCCTTTCCAAATCTTTCCCGTAAAAACACACTCAGGGGTGGATGTAACTGGATTCTCACAAGCTGCTGAGGTTTTATTCCAGGTCTCTCAGTCCTGTTTGCATGTTCCTCAATTCTTTCCTTTCCATTGTGCCGCCTGCCATAGCCGCAGTCGTACTCCAAGGAGCCCTCAGCAAACTCCAAGTGCTTCAACAGGCGATTTTAAGTCCTTAAATAGGGAAAACCCTACCAAAACTTATAGGAATTTTGTACCTTTGGTTGAGCAAGTCCCTTAAAGTGACTTTTCCCATAAAACACAAGACCTGTTTCCCACCCTGACAGGGACCGGGATGTGTTTCAGGACAGCATCATTCCCTGTTGTTTCAGGACAGCATCATCCCCTGTTGTTTCAGGACAGAATCATTCCCTGTTGTGTTTCAAGACAGAATCATTCCCTGTTGTTTCAGCACAGAATCATTCCCTCTTGTTTCAGGGCAGAATCACTCCCTACTGTACTTATTTCTTAACTATGAATGATACCAGGTTCTCATCTATCAGACTGAGCAGCAGTTACACCACGGTATGAAACATGTTTAGCCCCAACCTTTTCAGTGGAACACCAGCTTTCCTCCTCCATTTTTACCAAGCTAAAGAAAAGAACAATAAACACGAGGGTGGATGGGTTTAACCACATCTGCCCATGCTATCAATGTTTTATTCCAGGACTCACAGTCCCCTTTGCGCTTTTCCTCAGTTTCCCAACCTCAGTGGTACTAGCAAATAAATAAGTTGTTATTTTTTTCCCAGCACCCAGGCTATTGTCTTGTCATGTTGGAGATGTAAATGTATGTGCTGCTTCCAAGGAAAAAGAAACAAACTGGTGGGTGACAGAGTGGGCCACAAACATCTGCCATTACCAACACAAGGAATCATAGAATCATAGAATGGTCTGGGTTGGAAGGGACCTCAAGGATCATAGAGTTCCAACCCACCTGGCACAGGAAGGGGTGGAAGGCTTGTCAAAGCTGCAATAAAACAATTTCTAGATGTTCTGGCTAACACACAGGGTGTGAGTGGAGTGGATGTGATGATGAAACCCTTCTGCAGGCCCGTGTAATGCTGCTCTGGGTTCTGTGGGAGCTGGTAATATTAAACTTTAGTTTCCCTAATTGCAACTCCTGCTCCATATGAATCATTAGCTAATTACTTATTAACAGATTAACAAATATTGCTTTTTCTAAAATCCAATCTTTTAAGCAAAGACTAAGTAACTCTTGGCAGAAAACACCCGTAGTAGCTTACCACAGCGAGTAGGAGACTGTTTTCCCCTACGTTCTCAAATGTCCAGTCCCACAGCAAAGCTTTAATTTCAGTCTCCACCTCATTTCCCCCTTAATGAACTTTGGAAAACCCTCTGCTCTTACATCTCAGCACCGTGCGGTAACTCACGCTCTCCACGTGCCACGTCCAACGCTGGAGGTGATGCCATGGTTCAGCCTGTTCCTCGCTCTCAGGAACACCCCAAATTAATTTGGTGGCACAAGTGGCAGGTCTGGGGAAGAAAAGGGCAGCTTACGGTGGTGGACACCAGTGTTGACCTCCTAAGTTGACCTCCTAAAGAGGTTCTTCACCGCCACGTGTGCTGCATTAGTTAAAGATATATTAAAATAAATCTCTGTTAAGTTATTTTACACATAAGCCCCCAAAACAGGCTGCACAGGGAACGGGGTTAAACTTGAAGGAAATGATTCAGCGAAGTAAAAACAACAGATACGGCATTTGGGGAGAGTTAAATCAAATTAGGGGGCTCGGATCGCTGTGTGGTGAGGGAAGGGTGGGTGGCGTTCCCCCCACCAGCCAGGGAAGTCACAGAGGGGTCAGTAATGTCTGAAATCAAGATGGGATGTGCCACCACGGGGACTTCCATTCGCTGTGGTGATGTGAGTTGTTGAGGGTTTTCCTGGAGTGCCGGTGGGGAGTAACGGGGCTCCCAGGAGACACCCTGTTGGTACCTCAAGGTACTTTCTGGAAAGGAAAGGTTTCTCAGCTCTGGGCTGTGAGGAGTGTTTCTAAGGTCACTTTTCCTAACCCAGCTCTTAGGTTTCAGCTGGTGGTTGTAAAGTGTGAGAGCGAGAAACGGGTGCTCCATCCCTTCCCCAACCAGCTCCAGTTGAGAAGCCCCTGCCAGCCTGGCCATCCCACCACACATCTCTCCCACCACCTTTTCTTCATCCTGACTTCCCCAGAGCAGAGAAATAAGGCCAAGAGCCTGCCCCTCTATACTTTGGGGGGAAAATTCCTGCTGCCTTGGACTTTTCTCATAATACTTAAAGAAAATACTTAAAGAATGTGTAATAAGAGGGGATTTAGGGGGAGCAAAATTAACTGCATGGATAAAGCAGAAAACCTTTAGAGTGGCACCAAAATGTATTCTGTCTGGCTTTACCATGGTGAAGAGCTCTGGGAAGGGGAGAGGGTGACCCCGTGTGAGCACTGCGAGCTGCTGGGCCCCCTATCCCCAGGGCCACCCCTGCTCTTCTCACAGGGGGAATGGAGGGAGGAAGAAGCCAGAGCTCTCTGTTTAGTGGCTGGGGAAACCACACAGGAGAAGTCAAATTAAAAATAGTTATGGGGAAGCTGATATCGAGTTATTCTATATTCCCAGGCAGAAGTGAAGCGGAGCAGACTCAGGGACGTGTTTCCTGAGCTCTCCCCTCGGTGCTGGGGCCAGGCAGGGTTCGGCCATGGAGCATCCTGGGGTTTTGGGACCTTATCAGCCCTTGTACAGGCAGGAACCTGCAAGGAAAAGGCTTTTTAAGGAGGAAAGTTATGTTATTTTCACAAAATGCAGCCTATGCTCTGCCTTGCTTCATGTTAAATAGTAACGGGACACCGGGAGATGTCTGGGTGTTGGTGCTTGTGGGGAAGGTCCTTCGGTGGCCTTGATCACATCGTCTGCTCTGAGAGCAGGAACAGGACAGAGTCTCTGGTGATGGCCACGGTTCGGAGCTGAGGAGGACGGCTTGATTTGAAGGGTCCCCAGCACCAGCACGTAGCCCAGAGAGGGTTGGCCTTGCCAAACTGTCCTAGTTGGATGCCAGTGGCTATCAGGGTGACCACTGGACCTCCTTTAACAGACTGTCTCTTTCTTACCATAGCTGCCCTAGCAGCATCCCAGACCCCACATATCGGCTCCCCCACGTTGGCTGTGCTGGGGCTCACTCTGTAGGGAAGCCCCATGGCTGGTGATGTCTGTGGTGCTGGCACGGAACAGGGGTGCTGGGGAGTCCCAGGGTCTCAGGTTGTGCAGCCAAGAGCCTGCTCTGGAGCTTGACTTAAAAAACAGTCCTTTCAGGGCCATTCTGATGTATTCACACATACATGGCAGGTTACTGGGGCTCCATCTCCTACCTCACCAAACCCTGATGTCCACAATAAGCTCTGCTACCTCCATCCCTGGCCACGGTGAAGGTGGATCCAAGCAAAATGCAAGGATTTATCCCCCTGGCAAAGTGCTTTGCCAACTGGTCACCAGTGATTTCTTTCCACCACACCAGTGATTTCTTTCCACCACACCACCAGTGCATTGCTGGAGGAGTCGGCCCCAGACTTTTCCATCCCTCCCTGTCTGGAAAGATAAACGTAAACTCTGGCCTTAAACCGAGCCCACACCTGGGACAGATCGACCGGCTGCGGAGAAACTCGCCTTTGTTTTGCTGTTCCACCCTTGGCCATCGCAGGGAATTATTGCTGTGAAGGCAGATACAGGGGGGATGAGAAGAAAAGCTTGGAAGGGGTGATGCATTGGGGAGGAAGGACAATAAATCAAGAGGTTTGCAAGGAAGCTTTCACTCACCTTCAGAGCACCAGGTTTTCCGAGTCGTCAGCGTGCGCTTGGGTTGAGGAAGCGACTTTTGACATGAAAGAGAAAAGATACAATCTTAGCATCACATGCGACCTGCCAATACAAATATCTGTCTGCAGATATGTAAAATAAGAGCTTTAAAAACAAGGAAAGGCCTTGCATGAAGTTTTTGGAGCAGGGTGATGTCACACACCCCCTCCCCCCCAGCCAATCTATCTATGCTTTGTATTTGAAATCAAAACCTCATGAGCTCGCCATGGGTGAAGCTGCTTGTTCGAGCATCCCCTTAGGGATGGAGGGTGTTCTTTTCTGGGTTTAATTTTAAAGTAATAAATAAATGTGATTGACTTGGCACCCAACAGCACCCCCAAGGAGTAAATGCGACCTGTGCATGTTGGCATGCAGGTAGAGGCTGCACGAAGGCTGTTGGAGAAGCCTGCCCATGAATAGTGCTGCTGGAGTGGAAGAAAATCAGCTTTAGCTGAACGGGTCAATAAGCTTCAGCTTCACGAGGAATTTCAGCCTGGAGAAGGGGAAAATCTGTCCCCGTGGTATTATCTCCCTTCCCAAAGTTTCCTCCTGGCTGCAGCGGGTCACAGGCTGTGGGCTGTAAATTATACAGCCCAAAAATCAAGTGGTCTTTTTCAATAAGGGAAGAAGAAAACCTTGTGGTGATTTAATATGTGAAACAGTTCAACCTGTGGCTCTCTCCTGTTTGCAAATGTGGACAGTTCTGCTGAGGTCCAAAAACCACTCCAAACAATCAAAATTAGCAACTAACCATCTGGCCTGGTGGCTCAACACCTCCCGTGGCCATAAATTCAAATCCCAGCACCGTTAGCAGGGGATTTGCTCTGAAAAACAAGCTCTGTCCTCGGGTAATGGAAAAACAAGGTGAGATGGGGGAGGCTCCTGGGAGAGCTGGGACTCGAGGTGGAGCTGGCTCCAGCCGAGCATCCATTGGCTTTCAGCCGGGGACAGGGCTCCTGGCTCACAAGGAGCATCCTCCTTGGATATCAGTGCCCCATCCTATGGATGGGTTCCCTGAGCCCTTCCTCAGGGTCTGCCTCCCCCACTCAGCACAGTTTCTCCAGTCTGCTCTGTCCCAGACTCCTGGGGTTCACCAGAGCCAGCATGGACATGGAGCGGAGCCTACCAGCTCTCCTGTTCCTCCTGAGGTCTTCAGGATTAAAACAGGTCACGTTGTAAGTTCTGGAGGAAAGATCTTTCTGAAACATAAAATCCCCCTTTCCAGCCGTGGCTACAAGGATCTGCAAGGAGTTTTTCCATCCTTTTTTGGGGCCCATGCTGCCAAATGGAAAGATTTGAAGGGGATAAAATGGAATCATTGAATGCATTAGGTTGGAAGGAACCTTCCAAGACCATCTAGTCCCGACCTCAGCAGTGAGCAGGGACACCTTAAACTAGATCAGGTTGCTCAGAGCTTCATCAAGCCTGACCTTGAGTGTCTCCAGGTTTCCTTGTTGTGTGCAATGCATCAGCCTCAGCGACTTTCCTCGTGCTTTTATTTATTTCTAGATAAACTGTAATTTATAATCAGGACTGTGGAGATAATATCACTGAGAAGCCTTGGCAGCAAGTGGAAGAGATGCTGGTAGAGCCCTGAAATCCCCATAACTGCTGTGTCACTGGGCACCACGGCTCTGGGCCATGGATCAGACCCTTGATCCGGAGAGTTTGCCTTCATTAATGCTCTGCCCTGACAGTCCTGGCCAGAAGCCTGAGTTATGATTATAGCTCACACACAAACAATCTGCCTCTTCCTAACCCTCAAGACCTGGAACTCACAGCTGACTCTGATTTTGGCTCCACAGCATGTTCTATCCATGGCAAAGTTGTGTATTCCTTGCACATCTGGTTGTGTTTGGGAGTGATATTACCTTTCAGTGCTGCTCAAGTCTGTCTGTGCCCATTAGTTACCAGAGTAAATAGCCCCTCCATCTGCAGAAGTGCACTGTGAGCAACCTGGTGGGTATTTTACATGGACCTAATTGGTAATTCATTAGCAATCTCATGTTTGAAGGCTGAGGGCTGAGCATGGACATTTTGCTGCTCTCACCATCGGGCCACCAAAGGCAGAAGGCTGGACTGTTCCTGCACTGCCAGGAAAAGGAGTTTGGGTGGGAAAACCTCCCTTCGATAAATGCATCTTACCTCAGAACAACAACCCATGCCCAGTGCCACTGCTGGTGAGTGATCTGGAAACTCCTCGTGCTTTTGTGAGAGCATCAAAGCCCCACAGAGGTTCCCCAGAGCCAAGGACTGCAGGAGATGCTCCAGTGTAGCAGGAGGGTCTCCAGCCCCGGATGACAGCTGCAGCCTCACGGGGACACCCCACATGCTCCCAGGCACTTTGACATCCCCCTGCACCTCACTTTCCCCCCTTGATGGCCCCGGCAGAGCCCGGGGAAAGCAGCACGGGTAGGGGCAAGGGAGTTTCTATATGCTGCAGGGAGACAGACTGTATTTTTTTCCCTGGATTTCTGCCTGCATTCATGCATCTGCTCATTTTTATTGTCCCACATTCCATAAGCTTCAAGTACTTCCATATATATTACAGAATTAATCCAGCTCACTGAAAAACACGACAAAGCTCAGCATCGATGATACCGAATGCTCCTGCTCGGCACACCCTCCAATTCCCGGCCCCGACCTACTCCAGAACCAGCAAACTCAGTGAGCTGCTGAGCAGCTGGGAAGCCTCAGTTCCCACTTGGGGTGCAGAGCTACACGAGAGCTGCTGGCATCCTCTGAGCACCTCGGATTCGGGAAAGGGGAACTGGTGTTCTGAGCAGCAGCATCCATCCCACCTGGAGATGGGAACGGGAGATGCCGCTGGCGCTCCCTGCCCGGTGGAGAAAGCCAGCAGATGGGAACCCTCCTGCTCACCGGGGCTCAATTAGCTGTAAGTGATGAATCCCAGTTGCCTCAGAGAGAGATCGTTTCCCTGTCTGAAAGAGCAGCGGCAGCTCTGAGGCCGCTTGCAGACACGCAGCCATCCCTGCTGCGGCCCTGCCTGGCTCGGCTCAATGTGGTTTGTATTATCCCATCCGGGCAGCTGGAGTTTGGAGGTAAGAGGGCTGAAAAATGTGTTATCCTCTAATTGTATAATGTAGGTTATAGCCAGGAGAGAAGGAGTGAATGGGGATTCCGCTGAACGGTGGGAAATAAATATTGGGAAGAGAGCACTGGGATTATTTCTCCCTGTAATTTATATCGATGGTAAAACACGAGCAGGGAGAGAGGTAGAAAATGAATTAAAATGAATAATCTTGTCTCTGTGGGTGGCAAATAATGTTAAATGCTGGATAAAGGGTGTAGGAGAGCTGTGACTCGGTGAGAGGGCTTGGCTGTGGGGCTGCGGGATTTGTTGCCTGTTCTGGCCGCTCTCAGGAACCAGCCGGCGAGTTCCTGTCGGATGCTGGATGTGTGAACAAACCCCGGGTTGAAAACTACCTGGCTGTGTTTACTCTGGCAAAAATCAAGAACACACTGAGGACAATTCGCAAGACGAAAGGAAAAGCCTTTAATTTATCAAGGACTCCAACAAACAACATGAAAAAACCTTCCACTACCGGGGCGCCTGCAAGCCTCACGCTGGGATTTCACCGGTGCCGGAGCCGACGCTGCTGCTGGAGCTCTCGGGCAGTTCCTCAGTCATAAAGCTACATAAAGTTTTAAGTTTAAAGAAAGAAAGTTAAATTAAAAACCTGCAATACTCTCTGACTTGGCCTCTGTGCCTGTGATTGCATCTCAGAGCCCTGTGATCAGGCGTGGTTGGAGGAAAAGGGTATTTTTTACTTTCAGCTGTTTGTTTCTCCTCTTCTCTTCCACCTCTGCTTGTCTGCTGCGTCTGTCAGCCAGGTCCTGCTCCCCTCCTGCTGAAGGGATAACAATACTGCTGTTATCAGTTACTAAAGGCAGCAAAAGGGAGCAAAAAAAAATTACAAATCCAGGGGGAGGTGTGAGGACTGGGATATTTTTCTCACATTGGGATTTTTATATGGATGGATTTTTTCAAATTCAAGTAAGTGGAATTGAGTTAAGGCTGCCTCACAGCATCAGAGGAGTTACAGCCACAGGTTCTGGAAACAAACAGCCAAATACGCATTGTCATTGTGCAACCTGTCCTAGGGACCCTGCTTTGGCAGGAGGGTTGGACCTGATGGTCTCTGGAGGTCCCTTCTAACCCCTGTGATCCTGTGACTCTGTGATTGTCTCACTGTTTATCATCCATTCCATTATTTGCCTTTGCTTTGCTCAGCTCCAGTGCCAGCCGGTGCACAACTTGCACCAGTGCAACCCTTACACACTGAGATCTGCCTGGTGCTGGATGGATGCGGATGGCAAAGCTGCTATCTCATTATGTATCACTAAGGGAGGGGTTTTCCATAGCTCTGCAAGATAAATTCACAGTTCCCATCATCCAGCCACCTCCCGTCCCACCTTGAATGTTCCTGCTGGTACTTCAGCCCAGCAACCTGTACAAACTAACCTCACTGCTGGGAAACCCCCCCACAAAAGCACCTCTTTGCTTTCATATCGAATGAGCAAATAGTTTTGCAAGTCGCTGATGGGTTGCGGGGGGAAGTCAGTGTCGCTCAGCATCTGCCCTCACAGCCAGCTCCATCCTTCACGTCGGGTCCGGAGGCAGCGAGGGGAACCGGTACCCGACCTCATCGGTGCCTGTTGGGATGCTGTGGACAGTTTTCAGCCTTCCCAAGTATTTTCTCTGTCTCTCTGGGAGTGAGAATCTCTGGCACCGCACGGCCCAGCCCGGCAGGGAGGTTTCGGAGGGATCTGGTGGGGGAAATAAAGGATATCCAGACTTTCCAGTGTGGGATACACAGATTGACTGAACCATCCGCCGACTCCAGCATCTGCTTCTGAGGGCTGCTGAGCACAGGGAGGGTTTAAATAGTGAAATGCATCAGAGAAAAAGGTGACCCCGTGGCTTACCGTGCGATAACAGGGGTTATACCCTGTCAAGGGACATCTAACACCTTATAATGGCTTTACTAACAAGGTCTGATGAGAACTTCGTCCTCTCTGACTCGTGTCGAGAGGAAACTTCCCCCTCTGGAATGCAGGAGATAACTCCAGAAACAAATCAACATCATTCCCATTGCCCGGTACCCCTGAAACCACTGGGAGCTCTGGCCCTGGCCTCTGGGCAGTCAGGACTTGGTGTTGATTCTATGATTCTATGATTACGTGAGTAAAGGCAGCAAAGCCCGGCTCGTACGCAGACTGCAAAGCACAGAGCATCCAGCAGTCATTTGTTGGGGGATGAAATATTTCTTACCCCACAGAAAAAAGCCCTACGGCAACGGGACAGGAGGAAGAAAGCCTTCACAATTAGCCCTGGCTTGTAAAGCCTGCTGTGAATGGAGAAGGAGTTTAAATTCCATTAATTATTTTAATTTTTTTTTTTAAAAAAAAAGACGGCATATCTGTTTACATTTATAATGTTGGTATCATCCAGTACTTTAAATCAAATTATAGCTGTATCAGGCTGCTTAACAATGTTTCCTTTTAATTAAGTTTACTAGTCCCACATGCATTTTTTTAAAAAATAAATTAAACAAAGTTAATTCAATTACATGACAGGGGTTAGGTAAGACAGCACAAAGCCCAGCAAGGGTATAAGGACCGATAAATCCTTTGGGATATACTCACATTTTGCCTTCCAGGCAGCTTGGGGACGGCGGCATCCCTGTCCCGTGCCCCACACACCCCCAGCACCATCCACGCACAGTGGTGTCCCGACCCTCTCTCGCTTGTGTAAGGCATTTCCTCTTATATGTGTTTTAACATCCTGCTTTCACGGGGAGTTTAAATGGCTGGGGAAGCTCCTGAGAAAGCTGAGCATCAATTAATTACCATTCGTTTCCCTGCATCGTCGTAGAGGCACGAGCAGGGAGTCAGGTCCTGCCTGGTGGGGTTCCTGGGGATCCCTGGGGCATCACCACCACCCTGCACCCCCCCCTCAAACCTCAGTAGCTGGGGATTTCCCTTCCCCAGGAGGCAGCATCCTTCCCACAGGGTTTCGGTTTGATTCGACTGAAGAAACCCCGTGACGATCAGGGGGTTGTGGTGGCTTGTGCTTCGCGGAAGGTCCTCGTTTGCACTGCCAGCAAACGCTCGCGTGCTCCGTAGCAGCTACCCAGAAAAGAGCTGATTGCATTTTTACCAAGGAGATGTTAATAAAAACCTGGGGGCTGATGGAAAAGGAAGTGAAACGGGGGGTGGGCAGCAGATTGCATGGGCAGACCTGGAGAGATTTTGGCTTTTCTCAGCTCCTCTAAGCACACGCTCCAGGGAGGGTACTCGCATCCCACCACTTTGCATTTTCCTGGTGCAAATAGCACCCAAAAAATGATCCAGAATCTTTAAGAGACAGAAATAATGCTGCCAGGACAGCAGCTGGGACTTATTGCAGCGGGGAAAGCCCTCTTGCTTGCACAGCACCTTTCCAAGGAAGCACGAGGTACGGGAGATAGCATCAGGCTGAATTTGCACCCTGGATAACCCACGGTCACGGTAAGATTACCGGGGATTTTTATGGGGGTTAAAATTGAATAATCTCATGGAGGGAGAGCGAAGCAGCAAATCCCCCTGTCTCCAGCCCCGCAGGAAGCGCAGCGATGGGAGCAGATGAGCGTAACACCATGCACGGCCACTGAAAAGCCCCACGGAGCTGTGGGGTCCCCATCATCCCTCAAGATGAATTTGCCCCCCCCCCCCCATGAAGACAGCCAGCCATCACCATGCACAGAGACACTTTCGGTCCTCTCCATAATTGCCCCGACTCCAAGGGCTCTGCATCTGGGTCTGTAAGGATGAAGTCAGCCCCGGAGCCGCTACGGGCTGGAAATGATTTCACCGAGCTGCAATGCAGATGGATTAATTCCAGTACTGTAAAGTCAACATGGGTGAACACTGGCTACATCACAGTCTTCATTACTGTGGTCTGGATCGGGTTTTGATGAAGTAATTTCCCTTGGGTTTAGCACTTAGGAAACATATAGGGCGTCCTTCTTGGATCTGCCTGGAGAGTGGTGCCCCCCCCGACCCCTTCCTTCCCACACCCCCTCCCAAATCGCCTTTATCAGTTGCACATGGACCCCTGCGATTCGGAGGGGTTTCAAACGAGGCCCATATGGTCCGTGGCACACGATGCCCCAGCAGTCGGAGGCAGGAGATGAGACACACTTTGGATGTTGGTAATAACGAGCGATGTAACACCCCATCTCCAAACGCATGGGGATGAGGGATGGGGGCGGATCAGCAATTCCTCCATCCTCCACCACAAAACTCAACTCCCAAAAAGCTCATTGGTACATTGAGGTGCACCCAATTCTGTGAATCCGATGCTCCTTGTCCTGCTCAATTTGGCTTCTGAGGCTGTAAAGAAGAGAGCCTGTCATCCAAGATGGGTATTTTGTCAGTTTGCTCTTGGCTATAGACTGGGCCTGAGCGTTTGCCACATGCCATTGGCTTCCTCAGGAAGCAGTTCTGCAAATCCGACTGGTTTGGGCCAGGGCACTGGGCTCTGCTCCCAGCATTGCCATCGCAGTGACACCTTCCTGCCTGAGCTGTCCTAGGAAAAGCAGCTCTGCTGCCTTCCTTCGACACCGGGCCTGGGGGGAAGATGCTTTGGAGGGCTCAGAAGGACATCCCCATATCCAGTATTAATTCCCAAAGACCTTCTCCTGTCACAGCGTGATGTTGCACCTCAGTACCCAGGTCCTGGCGCCCTGGAAGAGGGAAGAAGGCACTTGCAGTCAGGAGAAACTGAAGCTGCACTTCAGTGTTTTAAACCCCCAAGGAGAACTTGAGTTGCAAAGAGCTGTGAGCCCATGAGTTCTCCTTCCATCTCTCAGTGGCCCCGTTCCTGACTCCTGGGTAGGGCAGGAGGAGCTGTGCAATGCACGCAAGGGATGAGCGGCACCGTGCAGCAAACACGGTTCCTCTCCCCTGACCTCCGTTCAGACATTGAATTGAACCCATCTCACCGTAGTGTTTAGCCTGTAAGATTTTTGGAACACACCTCATGGTGCTACCAGTGTCTGACAAGATGCTAAAGCACTGCTGTAAAGCACTGATGTAAAGCACCGTGCGGGCCTCCGCACACAGTCACTGTCCGTGGGCAGCGCTGTGGGGCAGAGACTCGGCGCTCAGCTGATAATAAAAATACAAACCCTGCGTGGTTGACCAGGAGGAAAAGCAGGCAGGTTGTGTGTGGCCAAGCCAAAGCAGTTTGAATGACTCAACATAATCTTTCTTGGGTGTTTTCCTACAGCAATAACAGTTTTGGGGAGGGGAGGATGGGTGGCAGCAGGTAAGCGGAAGGGACTCGCTCTCATCCCATCATTTGGGATGAAATCACAGCGCTGGCTGGTCCCATGGCTGTTGGCATCTCCCTATGCCTGGGACAGATCCGGCCTCTCACCCACGGTCACAGCACTGTGGGCAATATTGGCTGTGCTGGGGGCTGAATTCAAACCCCTGGAAGGGCACCAGCTGCTGCTGCTGCTGTTTCTTCGCCTCCTGAAATGCCGACGCCGCAGCCGCTGACAGCCGTCGCAGGGGAACATGTCCTTGCTGGGGTAATTGCTTCTTTAACGAGAAGCAGCGGCAAGAGCTGCACCATGTGTCTGCACAGCCACAGGACAAGGAGCAGGATGTGCCCCCGAGCCCCCCACTCCAGAGAGTCCTGCTCCCAGGGGGTCTTTGCTGCGAGCTCCATCCTTCCAGCTCACCCCTGTCTCCATGTTCGTTAATGCTGCCAGGGCTGGAGGTGGGTGCTGAGAACCCCTTGAGACCCCCAGCAACTGCCATGGAGACAAGCCGCACCAGCTCCAGGATGGTGGGATGCTGGTGTGGGACTGGGGGTGTCTCACCAGGGCTTGGTGGGTTTGGGGTGCTGATACTGCAGTTTGAGGGTGCTGACAACGCAGTTTGGGGCTGTTAATACCAGGGTTTGAGGGTGCTGAAACTGGGATTTGGGGGTGCTAACTCTGGGTTTTGGGGGTGCTAATGCCAGGGTTTGGGGATGTTGACACCAAGGCTTGAAGGTGCTGGTACCTGGGTTTGGGGGTGCTGACAGTGCGGTTTGTGATGTTAACACCAGGGTTTGGGGGCACTCACAGCATGGTTTGTGGCTAACACCGGGGTTTGGGGATGCTGATATGTGGCTGTGGGGTGGTGCCAGCCCCACGCACGTTCTGGACCGGTGGAGGCTTTTTCACACCTCCCAGGACATCGCTTCTGAGATCCGAGTCTCCTGTGTGCCATCTTGAGGCAAGGCCGTGCTTTTCCCCAGCCCCCAAACCCTCCAAGGTGGCAACTTCCCCGTGACAACATCCTGGACTGGAAACTTGGTCCGTGGCCCTATTTTCTCCTGATGCTCGTTGCCTGTGAAGTTTAGCATCACTGCTCCATGGCACAGGCACTGGGGCAGGGCACTGGAGAGGCAGCACTGCGGATGGGAGCATCAAATTGCTCCAGTTTGCTGTTTTTCTACCAAATCCTATTTTCTAGCACAGCCTGAAACTGTGGTGCACAGCCTGAAGCCAGGGTGCACAGCCCGAAGCTGGGGGGCACAGCCTGTAGCCGGGGTGCCCAGCTCGAAGCCAGGGTGCCCAGCCGGTCCTGCCCAGCCGAGGGGAAGCGGTGCTGCAGTGGGGTGATATGGTTAGGATGGGGCAAGCAGTGCTTTCTCTCTCCCGGTCCCTCCCGCGGGTGCTCTCGAGGGTGATAATGTGGAATTTCCTCTGAAACTCGAGCAGGGTGAAGGAAATTAATTTTCTCTCTCTCTCCCCCTCTTCCCCCCCCCCCCCCCCCCGACACCA